>JAGXEW010001207.1:0-26460 GCA_030684275.1 Acipenser oxyrinchus oxyrinchus | reverse complement strand
GTAAACAATGACTATGTGGCAAAGTGGTAATTAGTAGCAGGTGTATAGCAGGTGCAGTGCGGATGCAGTAATTCCAAATATCAAACAGGCAACAAAGTACGGGTGAAATGAGGGTTTTAATGATTAGAAATCCAATTGTCTGATGACCAGCCAGAAAACAACAATGAGCTGAACGCAAACAATAAACACAATACAAAAAACACACAATTAGACACACACGATCACATGTCCAAAGTGAGTGCTCTCAGTGCTCGTGGGGAAGTACAATATATTATTTGCTATTGGTGAAAACAAGTGCGGTGGTGATCTGGCTTTGTGCTGGCCCCTGGCGACAGCTCCGGATTTGTTTAGCCGTCTAGTGCTATTTAACAGAACAAACACAGACAGTTACTAAACAGAAAACACCAACAAAACTCACAAACTCTTTATTTCAGTTTGGGGATATCTCCCGGTCCTTCCAGTTCCTCGTCTCTCTGAAACCCAAGCGAAGGAAAAGATTTATAATTCTCCGGCCACTTTTATGCGTTTATGCATGACCCCTTGGTAAACGATTACAGCTGACTATTGCCTGCAGCTGCTACCTTGTTTACCTTACAGGTCAATATGTTCCAGCATCGGCGTCTCGTCTTTTTCCAGGCTGACTGACCTCCCGAACCAACCTGTCCAAAGCCTTTCCCTTTCACTACTTAGTGCCCTCACAGGTCGAGAGGGAGATTTACAAATAGAACTCAGTATATTTCTGTCACAAACTCCCATTTATTTTCTTACCCATGACAAGTATTCCATGGACACAGAGAAAGAAGGCAGGTAGCAGAGTGTTCAGTTTCAGAGCCCCACAGTTGTGGAATAAGAACATAAGAAAGTTTACAAACGAGAGGAGGCCATTCAGCCGATCTTCTTGCTCGTTCTTGCTCATCAAGCAGCTTCTTGAAGGATCCCAGGGTGTCAGCTTCAACAACATTACTGGGGAGTAATCTCCATTTGTGACCCCTGGTCCTTGTTTCTTTTCAGGTCAAAAAGTCCCCTGGGTCAACATTGTCTATACCTTTTAGGATTTTGAATGCTTAAACCAGATCACCGCGTGGTCTTCTTTGTTCAAGACTGAATAGATTCAATTCTTTTAGCCTGTCTGCATACGACATGCCTTTTAAACCCGGATAATTCTGGTTGCTCTTCCTTGCACTCTTTCTAGAGCAACAATATCCTTTTTGTAACAAGTTGACCAGAACTGAACACAATATTCTAGGTGAGGTCTTACTAATGCATTGTAAAGTTTTAACATTACTTCCCTTGATTTAAATTCAACACTTCTCACAATATATCCAAGCATTTTGTTGGCCTTTTTATAGCTTCCCCACATTGTCTAGATGAAGACATTTCTGAGTCAACATAAACTCCTAAGTCTTTTTCATAGATCCCTTCTTCAATTTCAATATCTCCCATATGATATTTATAATGCATATTTTTATTGCCTGCATGCAATACTTTACACTTTTCTCTACTAAATGTCATTTGCCATGTGGCTGCCCAGTTCTGAATGCTGTCTAGATCATTTTGAATGTCCTTTGCTGCTGTAACAGTGTTTGCCACTCCTCCTATTTTTGTGTTGTCTGCAAATTTAACAAGTTTGCTTACTATACCAAAATCTTGATGAATTAATTGTCTTGAGAATCTTGAGAATTAATGATCTGCCTCGATTTGGAAGGGAGGCACCATCTCTCGCTGCTTTTAACCCTTCCGCTCCGTGAACATTCTACCAGTTTGAGGTTTGACTGACAGAACGCGACTTTCGGCTTGTGTATTAGGGTCATTTTACACCAAAGTGTTTGATGGCTGCGTAATGTGAAGAAGTTCAACATCAGATAGATCTGTCAACTCATCAACACTTTCTGTAATAAAAAATAAAAGTTTTCTTTTGGGTTGGTGTGACAGAAACACAGTGATTCTTGGTGGTAAATCTCCTCCCTCCTGTCAGGGCACTAAGTAGCAAGAACAGAGTAGTACCTTGGACGGGCTGGCACGACAGTTCTTTCCCAGGGATCAAGGGGTGGAACTCCGGTTAATTAACTCATTGACCCGGAAGGGAAACGATGTGACAGTTGCAGGTTGGAGGGCGGCTGCACTCGTTTACCAAGGGGTCATGTATAACGGCATAAAAGGGGACGGAGAGACGCAATCTGTTCCTTCACTTTGGTTACGAGAAAATAACCTGGAAGGACCTATGCAGTATCGTGATAACTTATTGTGAGTGTTTGTTTTGTTTTGCCTATAATTGTTGCTTCTTGTATTAATTGACAGCTAACACATTCCTGAGCTGTCGCCAAGGGCCAGCACAAAACCCAGAACAGCACTGCACTATTGTCACTGATAAATCTGTATAACCCACCATGAGCACTACAGCACGCACCCAGGACTGGTGACTGTGTTTGTACATTGTGGGAGGGATACTTGTGTGTTTTATTTGAGACTGCAAACTCGTTATTATTTACCCGTGCTCTACACATTGCTGTGTATTGCCAGGGATCATTATTTGGTCACCAGACCTGAACTGTTAAAAATAAAATACTTCCAACTGGATTACAAATCTCTGTCTGATATTTACACACCGCATCACTGCTGCACCTGTACACTGCAAACCACTTTGCCACAGTCGGTAAGCATTCTTGGTACTGTAAAGCAATTTAGTCTGCTCTCCGGTAATGCTGCACTTTAAAATCATGGTATATACCAGTCATCTAAACCGAAACCTAAGATACTGAAATGCTGTACCTCATAATAAAAGGTATTTCTCTTGGGCTGGGGCTTCAGTGAAATGCATTTTGATTCGACAGTCATCCAAGATGTTTATCGTATGACTATTTCACAACAGTTAATATTTTGTTAATTTAGTTTTGGGTTTAAAAACATTTTGGACAATTTAGTATGATTTCTGGTAAGCTTGTACTTGTGATCGCCGAATCTTCCGACAGAGAAAAAAAAAACCTCATCTAGCTTTCTGTCTATCTAACTATTTTTGTTCTGAAAGTATACAAAACCATCCCTGATTGGTTGTTGGAGCCTTTGGAGATGTCAGTCATTTGGTAAGCAACCATAAATTATCATTCATATATGAATGATTTATAGCAGCTCTTTTTTGGGACCAGTTAGGAGTGAATATTCAGATAGTTTTCCAAATGGTTTCATGTGGGTACATCCAGCATTAATATTTTTGAAAAGCCAGAATTGCACCAAATATAGCCTTTCAACCAAATAATATTTCTCTAGCACAGGCAAGGATAGCCCTCTTAGTTTAGAGAGTGAGAGTCTCCTTTTCTTTATTCTGGGCTGGGAACCCTCCATAGACAATCTACCCAGCAGACAAATTGGCAGCATCTTCCAGTTCAGCATCTTCTACTATTAATTCTAATTATTATATTGATTATTGGTAACCTAAAACTTAGTTCCAATCTTCACATAATATTATGATTTACATGCAAATAAACATCTTCCCATCCAACTAACAGCATGATTTTTGAAGCAGGTAGGTAACTTATTTACGAGTTACCTAACAATCCAATTATTACATAATGATGCAACTGCTGTCAGCTGCTTTTGCACATGTCAACTACTGAAACTTACAGAAATATCATTAAAATAGCACTTTCACCCTTTGCAGGAAATTAAATCACTGAGCAAATTTTCAGAAACTTGCTCATATCACTAACATGCCTATATGTAAACATTATTCTTGAAAAAGTTTCTTTGTAATGGCTTATCCCACAAGGCTGAGATTAAACGTTGGGGCCATTTACAAAAAGATACACATTAAAAATATAGAACACAATAAAACATTGCAATCCCAAAACCTAGGGGTGCAGCGTCTTTGAAAACAGGAACAATTTATTAATTACCAGCAACAAAGTTAGTTCTGCCTGCAGCGGGCGCTTTGCAGAATGCTTTGATTCAGATCAGCAGGCAGTGTTCTGCAGCGCCAGCACCGTGCTGGGAAATCACAGAGGCATCAACTTATTGATGTTCAGATTTGCAATGTTTTACTGTATATGAATACTAGTTAACTTTGACCCGCTTAATCCAACATTTTTCATTTCACAAAATTAAAGTATGACAGATTTGAGATGCTAATGTTACTTGCAAATACATCATTGCAAAACATATTTGCATAAGATAAACAAGGATGCACTCTTTAAACAAAAGCTGTTTAGTGTCTAAACAAGTACTACAATAATATTAATAATCAGGGGTTCATAACAGAAAACTGGTACTGATGTTAAGCCTGACATGCAAAGTGAAATTCATGCAGTTTAATATGTTAACACTAGAATCGCCATGACAGTCTATTGAACCGTTTTAGCAATTAAAATTCAGCATCACATTATTATTATTTTACAATTTTCATTTTACAACGCAACAAAGTATGGTGTGGTTGTACTTGATCAAATGGCACGGCAGTATTCTGTCAAAGGTGGTTCTCGCAGGTGGCCTGTGGCTGTTTTTTATAATGTTTTGGATCTGGCTTTTGTTTTGTACAAGGAGTGCACCGGGAACACAATCTCTCAGAGGGAAAAGGCAGTCTGGTACATGCACTGGTAAAGTTGAAAAGTGTGTTTTCTGTGTGGATTGTACTAATTAGACAGCTGTAATAGATGTGCCTTTGAACTCTGTTTCACTCAAAGCGCATTCACGTCGCTTGTTACTGACCCTTGGGGGACTCTCAACAGGAGTCCCCAAGGGTCAGTCTTAGGTCCTCTCCTGTCTCTCTCTACACCCGCTCCTTGGGCCCCTCATCGCATCCTATGATTTCTCATACCATTTCTATGCTGATGATGCTCAGATTTTCCTCTCCTTCCCCCTCTGACTCCACCATCCCCTCCCGTATCTCTACCTATCTGTCTGCTATCTCCTCCTGGATGCACTCGCATCACCTCAAACTTAACCTCTCTAAATCTGACCTCCTTTTCTTTCCCTCCTCCTCCCCCTCCTCTGATCTTTCTATCTCTGTTCCTCTGGAATCCACCACACTCTCTCACTCTTCCTCCGCTAAGAACCTCGGAGTCACCCTGGACCCCTGCCTCTCTTATTCCCAGCACATCTCCACTCTGGCACGCACGTGCCGATTCTTCCTGAGCAACATCCGAAGAATCCGACCCTTCCTCACCAACTACGCCACCCAGCTCCTGGTCCAGGCTCTGGTACTCTCCCGCCTAGACTACTGCAACTCCCTCCTGGCTGGCCTCCCTGCGTCTGCCACCCGTCCGCTCCAGCTCATCCAGAACTCCGCTGCCAGCCTGGTGTTCTCTTTGCCTCGCTTCTCCCACGCAACTCCACTACTCCGCTCACTCCACTGGCTCCCGATCACCGCCGCATCCAGTTCAAGACTCTTGTACTAGCCTACAGAAGCCTTGACCAGACTGCACCCAGCTACCTCCAGACCCTCATCTCTCCCTACACCCCCACTCGACCTCTCCGCTCCACCTGCACTAGAAGACTGGCTCTACCACCTCTACGCTCCCCTGCCTCCAGAGCCCGCTCCTTCTCCACCCCTGTACAGGGTTTGTTTATTTTATTTTAGAACGGGGTTTCCCCTCTGCCCCTGTGTTATTTTGTATTTGATTATTATTATTATTATTTTTATTATTGTATTTTGATTTAGTTAGTGTATTTATATGACGGCTGCGCCGTATTTTGTTATTTTGTTTATAGAAGTGACGGCGTAGCGCTTGTTTGTTGTTATTTAGTAGCGTGAATGGGAAGCCCCATCCACACAGTATTTAGAAAACTCGTGCAGAAGGTGGCCATCTCCCGAATTAATTAGGTGATTTAATAAAAAGCCTGCAGCTATCGGCACTCGGTGTGGGAGTTCAGAGGAGCGTAGAAAGCGGCGAGAGAGAGAGAAACGAAACTTAAAAGAAAACATAACATACATACATACATACATACATACATACATACATACATACATACATACATGCATGAACAGTGAAGGCTATTGCCCAGCCTGACCTGTGTGGTTGTAGTGTTCGTGATTATTTTTGTTTACCTTTTTATTTCGCTCTGTGAGCACAGTCTTTTGTTTAAACCTTTGTTTTATTTTTGTTATTTGAAAATAAAACGGTGCGCTCGTCATTTACTTTAAACTGCAGTGCCTGGTGTCAGAGTTCTTCCTTCCTGCTTCTGCCGTGACGTCACCGCCCAGCCTCCCTGTCACAGTGCTCTTTTTGGAAAAAATGTATATACAGAGTTTTTGCTGTACAAATGTTATAGATGGTGTTCATAAATAAAAATATTAAATTGTATCTGATTGTTTGTTTTTCATGTTCATATCAAAGCTGTTTTAATGAGCCACAGCGGTGGTTGCAGTGTTTGCTCCAGGACTTACAGACTGAGGGTCACAACCCAGTCTCACGAGAGAAACATTAACAGATTAACGTTTCTGCAATTTCTGCTTTCTGGGGAAAAACGTATCAATTAACAAAATGCAAAGTGAGTGAACAGAAGAAAAATCTAAATCAAATCCATATTTGACAACTTCCAGGTGGTCTCTTAATTTTATTTCAAACAGAGCTGACAAATTACGTAATTTGTTCATCCCGATCCTAACTCGCATTTCATTTTGCAGTCGCTAATTTAATATCGTATTGAGAACCGGACTCGAGACCACCTCAGGAGTAGGTAGTCTCGAGTCCAGTTCTAATTAGATCGCATCAGGTAGTGCGGTTTATCAGAAGTGTGGACGCTGTATACCGAACTACATTTTTTGTGTATCCTCCAATATCCCAAAATGCTTTGTGGTATGTTTGGCGAAATACTGCAGGCGCCTGAAGAACTTGCTATCAGTGTACACTCCGCACTAGGTATTCATTTTTATGCTTCAAAAAAGTTGTCAGGACATCTCTGTTAAACTAGTGGAGAAAATAACAAAAACACAACGTTAAATTAGGCGACTGCAAAAATGAAATGCGAGTTAGGATCGGGGATGAACAAATTACGTAATTTGTCAGCTCTGTTTGAAATAAAATTAAGAGGACCAGAATTTGGCGTAGGCAAGATATAAAGGTAAAAACAAAGATTGTTTTGTAATTAACAGCTTTTTCTGAGTTTAATTATAAAACAGAATCAGCTCAATTTGTTTAAAGGGACTTCGCCTGATTAAAAATAAAACCTGAAAACTTCAAGCCCTACTTGTGTGTGTGTGTGTGTTCGGATTTACTTTTTCCACAATACTTGTTATATTTCTTTTTAGCAATATGCACCTTTGTTAATATGGGGCATAACACATTATTTTAAAATAAAATACAGTGCATGGTGGGATACTATCGTATTCATTTCCACGGTTCGTTGCGCTGCTGGGAATTGTATCTGAACTATTCTAATGGTGTGTGGACGCATTAAGCCTGACTAAACATGAAACGGTACTTCAGTGTGGACACTTTGAGCTGTATTAATTAGAGCGGTTTCGAGTACGGTTCTCGAGATCGGTTATGTAGTGTGGACAGGGCCTTAGAATCTTCCTCAGACTGCGCTGCGAACTAAACCAGGCAACAGACCCGCCTCCACAGCAGCAGAAGAGTCATCAGGCAATGAGACACGCCAAGGAGTGCGCTGCTCTGTGAGACTCGAGGGGCCGCATTATCAAAGCGTTTCCTCCAGGCTTTGATTAACTTCTATTTATTTTAAAAAGGACAAAACATCATGTTAATGTTACAACATGAAAAACTAAACACACTGAGAGTGCTGAAGAGGACTTGAAATACAGTGTATTACTCAGCTGTTTGGTTCTAGTTTTGTAAAATGAACAGGTGGTTTACCTCTTTAAAATAAATAGGATTTAATTAAAGAGTGGTGCAAAAGCTTTGAAAAGATGTCCTGAGGTGTCTTATTGTGATTAAAAAGAGTCCCATTCCACAAGAAAAACCTGAGAGGCGTTAGAAAACTAAAGCTCTTTGAATGAAATGCTTTTTATTATATGAATAACTACCCAGTGGAGTGACAGAGCAGGTTAATAAACTAAATGTATTGAATGAATAATGAAATCAGATAATATATGTCAGAGAGGTGAGAGGTTTGTATTAAACAGTCCAATTGTAGTATTTTTTGAAAGGTTTTAGAAACTTTAACCCAAAGAAACCATGTAAATCTACTGAAAAGGATGAAAGAAAACAAAAGGTCTGATTTCTTAAGTTACATGCGTTTAATTGTAAAAAGTAACTCCCTTTTTATTGTTATAATATTTAAAAGTTATAACAAAAAAAAACTAAATTACTAAATTAAAGCATGAAGCAGTGAAGCTGCACAGTAGATCTGCACGCTTGGTAGAAGGGCATCACTGGTATGCAGAGCAGAGAAAGACCAGCAAAAGCAACAGGACCAGCTTGCATTGTAGATATTTCAAATGAATAATTATTCATTATATTGAAGAAGACTATCAGCTCCCCTTACCCAGAGCAGCCATTTTAAATGCAGTTATCTGTTTATAAGCACAGCACCATGGCAACAGACATCGTGCTGCTCAAGTTCAGCACTGACAAAGTGACATCATAAAGGAAAATTATGTCATAATGTCTCTGGCAGAATATTTAGAAGTGAATTTTAAGCAGAATCTTCATTGCAGAGATTTACCCCTGAGAGGTAAGTTCACAGAGTTCCTGTTCCCTATGTATTTATTTCTTTATGTATTTATAGTGATCAACATACAGTAGAACCTCAGAGTTACAAACACCTTGGGAATGGAGGTTGTTCGTAAGTCTGAAATGTTCGTAACACTGGAAACTGAATTTCAATGGTTTTATTAAATGTGGACACCCGCAATCAGGCCAGTAATACACGGATACAGTACAGTAATACAAACCTTATAGTGTTATGGTTTTAAAGTCTTTAGAACAGTACTATAAATGGAAAAATGATACATTTAAATTACCATTGAATTCGTAACTGTAGCAAAACTACAGATTTAAACATCCATGAAACCTGGGGTAACGTTGTGCTTGTTTTAAACAAAATGCATTCGTGCAGCTTGAAAAAAAAAAAAAAACTGTGCTTTGTTTAAAACTAAAATGTTCCAGTAGAATTGCCTTTACAGTGCTTGCTTTGAAATCTGCCTCACCTTTCTGGATAGTCATTTTGCCTTCTCTGTGACCAGCATGTGTCTTATAGGAGCTCCTATGCGGTTGCATTGCACGCATGGTTGAGTGATTGCATACTTCTGGTTGAAAGTGGGGTGTTCAGTAGACCGGTCAGTTTGTAACTCTGGTGTTTGTAACTCTGGGGTTCTGCTGTACATGCTTTGTAATTGAGATGTATAAGTATTTGCTTTGTTGTAAATTCTGTTTGTGCCTGGTACGAGTTTTTTTCTAAAACTAAACTCATTTGACTGTAGGATTTTCTTCCAGTAACTGATGCGGGTTGCAGATCGTGTGTGGGGTTGTTGTTTTTTTTTTGCAGTGCTGAGGTTTGATTTTTGGTTGTAATTTTCATGTGTGATTGTGAAAGGGTGACTGAGCGGTGACGCCACGGCAGAAGCAGGGACGGACAAACACTGACACCAGGGCAAGTACAGGACACCTCGCCCTGTTACATATCCCCCTTGTGCAACGCACACATGGTCCTTAACGGCCACCTCCCCCTCAGTCTCAAAGTCCCGGAAGAGGGGAAGCAAGTTGTTTCTGGGGGTGGCCATGGTGGAATGTCTGGCACCCCCAAATCTTCATGGCCGGCAGCTCCTCTTCCGGGCTCCCGCCACACTATCTCCTGCCGCTGAAAGTGCGGCTGGGGAACTGGTCTCCTGACCTTCCCCCTTTCTTCATGGCCGGCAGTTCCCCTCCGTGGGGCTCCGGCCACCCAATTCCGGCAGCGAAACTGCTGCGGGGAGCTGGTCTCCTGACCTCCCCCTTCTTCATGGCCGGCAGTTCCCCTCCGTGGGGCTCCGACCACACGATTTCCGGCAGCGAAACTGCTGCGAGGGAGCTGGTCTCCTGACCTCCCCTCCTTCTTTGTGGCGGCAGCTCCCTCCGTGGGGCTCTGGCCACAGCGTTCCTGCCACGAAATGCGGCTGGGGAGCTGGTCTCCTGACCTCCCCTTTCTTCATGGCCGGCAGCTCCCTCCATGGGGCTCCGCCACAGTGTAGCGACCCCAGGTGGAGCAGAGCCCGGCGATCCCAGGCGAAGCAGGACCCTCGACGACCCCAGGCGAAGCAGGATCCCTGGCGACCCCAGGCGACGGCGGCAGCAGCGGACCCTCGGGAGGCGGCGGCGGCAGCAGCAGCGGACCCTCGGGAGGCGACGGCAGCAGCAGCAGACCCTCGGGAGGCGACGGCAGCAGCAGCGGACCCTCGGGAGGCGACGGCGGCAGCAGCGGACCCTCGGGAGGCGACAGCGGCAGCAGCGGACCCTCGGGAGGCGGCGGCGGCAGCAGCGGACCCTCGGGAGGCGAACTCGGGAGGGGAGCCCCTGGCCATGGAGGCGGCAGCGGAGCTCCACTTCTCCCTCGTACCCTGTACCCTGTATGGAGCAAAAGGCAGCCCCGGCGATGCGGAGCAAAAGGCAGCCCCAGGCGATGCAGAGCAACAGGCAGCCCCAGGCGATGCGGAGCAACAGGCAGCCCCAGGCGATCGCGGAGCAGCAGGCAGCCCCAGGCGATGCGGAGCAGCAGGCAGCCCCAGGCGATCGCGGAGCAGCAGGCAGCCCCAGGCGATCGCGGAGCCGCAGGCAGCCCCAGGCGATCCAGGCATGGCATCCCTGAGTGGAGCGGGCATGGCATCCCTGGGCGGTGCGAGGCTGGCATCCTTGGGCTGTCTGAGGCTGGCATCCTTGGGCGGTGTGAGGCTGGCATCCTTGGGCGGTGGTGGAGGCAGAGGCAGCTCCTGCTCCTCTCCCTCAGGTGGTGGTGGTGGTGGCAGAGGCAGCTCCTCCCCTTCTGGCGGCCAAGGCGGCAGGGGCTCCTCCCCTTCTGGCGGCAAAGGCGGCAGGGGCTCCTCCCCTTCTGGCGGCCAAGGCGGCAGGGGCTCCTCCCTTCTGGCTGCAGGCGGCAGGGGCTCCTCCCCTTCTGGCTGCGGGCGGCAGGGGCTCCTCCCCTTCTGGCTGCGGCGGCAGGGGCTCCTCCCCTTCTGGCTGCGAGGCGGCAGGGGCTCCTCCCCTTCTGGCTGCGGCGGCAGGGGCTCCTCCCCTTCCGGCTGCAGCCGTGAAACCAGCAGGCATGCTCCCTCTGCTGGTGGCGGCGACGGAGGCGGAACCAGCAGGCATGCTCCCTCTGCTGGCGGAGGTGGGAGCGACACACAGTCCTCCCAAGGCGGTGGAACCAGCAGGAACTCTCCCTCTGCTGGCGGAGGTGGGAGCGACACACAGTCCTCCCAGGGCGGTGGAGGTGGAACCAGCAGGAACTCACCTTCTGCTGGCGGAGGTGGGAGCGACACGCAGTCCTCCCACGGTGATGGAGACGGAACCAGCAGGAACTCACCCTCTGCTGGTGGCGGCGGAACCAGCAGGCATGCTCCCTCTGCTGGCAGATACCTGAGCTGTGGATGTTCGGCCTTCCCGCCTTTTGGGCTGTGGACGCACTGGCTCCTCCCTCTTGGGCTGTGGACGTTCGGCCTCCCCCTCTTGGGTTGTGGACGACCGGCTCCTCCCTCTTGGGCTGTGGATGCTCGGCCTCCTGCCTTTTGGGCTGTGGGCGCACCGACTCCTCCCTCTTGGGCTGTGGACGCTCACTCCTCCCTCTTGGGCTGTGGACTCACCGACTCCCTCTCCAGGTCCGTGTAATTCCGCTCTTCAGGGAGGGGCAATTAACTGGAAAATGCCCCGCTCCCCACAGATACAGCAACAGTATGTCTGGCTTATGCTGTGGAGGAGGGCTTCCCAGCTGATCTCCTCCTGTGCCTGCTGTTGCAGCTGCTGCTGTCTGCAGCTCTTCCACCTTCTTCCTCCCATTCTCCTTCCTCCTCACTCTCCTTTCTCCACACGTAATAAACGGAAAAAAAAACGAACGAAAAAAAAACTGCAGTACCCTCTTCTGCCTGAGCCCAGGAGGCGCTGGTGATCCCACCGCTGCCACCACGTGTGAAAGGGTGACTGAGCGGTGACGTCACGGCAGAAGCAGGGACGGACAAACACTGACACCAGGCAAGTACTGCAGTTCAAGCGGTGTTGCCGTTTTTCTTATTTAATAACAAAAATAAATCAAAAGTTTAAACAAAAAGAAAACACTGCTCACAGAGCAAAATAAAAGGTTTTAACAAAACAAATCTCGAACACAAAATAAACATAAACAAAGGTCAGGCTGGGCAGATTGCCTTCACTGTTCCTATGTTCTTTTAAATCAAGTCTCGCTCTCGCTCTGAACTCCCACAACACCCACCACGAGCGCAGAGAGCTGCAGGCTTTTTACATCGTGGCCGAGGGGTTTAACTAGCTTGCAATTAATTATTCTATTACCCCTCGGCCACAATCTGCACGAGTTTATTAATTACTACGTGGATGGGGCTGCCCATCCACGTTATTAAACAATAACAAACGTACGGCGCCGTCATATAAACAAAACAACCGCACTTCGCTGTCATAAATATAATACAATAAAAATAAATAAACAATACAAAATAAACACAGGGGCGGAGGGGGACCCCGCTCTAAAATAAAAATAAACAAAACAATGTACAGGGCTGCTCGCCCTGTTACAGTGATTTATTTATATTTTCTTTTATTGTGTGAATTGGTGCAGGTTTTGTTGTTATTATACACGCTGTTTTGAAATTGTTTTTGTGTGTTTTATTAGTCTGCTGGCCAGATAAATAGCTGTGGAAACACCTGGATGCAAACTGAATTACAACTTCCATGCTGCCTTCTTCCATCGAGGCTATCTGACGTGTGGCTGAATATATTCGTCTCTTCCTCCCTCTGCATCGCCCTTGTGTGTGTGTGGTCCCTGTTGATCTGTGGACTCCATACATCTACTTGGTTATATTCTTCCTTGTTGTTGTTTTATGTGTATTGTATAGACTCTTGTGTTTTAAAGTGGATGGTTTTATTAGTGAGTTTCCATTCTTATTTTTTGTCTTTATTGGAGTGTTTCTCCTGCATACGTGCTGATGTGTAACTTTTTATTTTCCCTTTTGTGATCTGTTTGTCCTAGATTAAAACATATAATATATATTATTATTATTTCTTGTAGGATTAGTGCTTTAGGAAAGGCCATTGTATACAGTGAGTGCTGGGGGTATAGGTGTCGGTCTGACCACGCCGTGTGTTGGGGCTGGGAAATTGGCATAGTTTGGCCCTGCTTTAAGGCCCATTTAAATTGGGGTATTGCACGGTGATGTTTAGAACACCTGTATCTCACAGACAGTAAGGGTAGGCCTTAGGTGTATCCCCAGGGACTGAGTAGTTTAGAGCACCCTCTAGTGGTTTTATTGCTGTATTTTATTTTTTTGTATTTGTTAATAAATAGTTTTAATCTTATTCTGGTGTGTTCATGTTTGGGTGGGGTGTGGGATTGGAGATGGTGTGGCTCCCCAACAGAGTAGTTTTCGAACCTGTGTTACCTATACTCTTGATAAGTTTATTGTGCCCTTTTGAATGTTATTTTGCATGGTTAAAATCCATGCTGGCGTAGTCGGCTACTGTGTTGTGTGTGTTTACGTTAAAGTTACGCATACATCGCATTTATTTTTTTACCCCTATTCCCATTTATTGTCTACACCGCGTTACACTGAGCACAGTGCGGTATACTGTAAAGATGCTCCAGTCAGTCTGTGAACCATCTTAAAAACACGAAGCCTCTAATAAGCTAATTTGTAAAAGTTAGTAAAAAAACCGCTCTATATAATATAACGAAGCTAAATCTGAACTCCTAGCTGGTGCAACGAGAGAGGGAGAGAGGGGGCGGGGCAGAGAAGGAGGGGGAGACGCTGCTAGGCAACCGTCTCCTGAACATTCCACTCAGCTGAGCAGAGACCGTTAGGATTTAAAAATGCGAAAGTTCCAAGCGGCGTTAGTTAACTAACGTTCGTTTCGTTTAATTAACATACTGTTGCTGGCATACATTTTAATTTTTAAGTAACCATATTTTAAATACTCAAATAGCACTGTATTAAAAAGTACTTGCTTTGACCAACTAAAAGCTATGCCCAACAATTATAAGCGAGATTTAATATAATCGTGTCCAATACGTAACAGCAATAATAAAACAAAACAACCACAACAACAAAAACGTAACAAACGCTCGACGCTGAGTTTTTTTAGACAAATGTGCGCCTAAGTTTAAAAAAAAAAAAAAAAAGCTTGACGCGCACTGACATTCCTTCTTTCTTACATAACACGTGTGCAGTTTAATACCTTTGCATCAACAAAATTTAAAATGGATAACGTTTATTTTGTTTATTTATTTATTTATTTATTTTAGCTGCCTGCTCGCATGTTCCTCTGGAGGCGCTGCTTGCTGTTTATGGTAGCTGGCTGAGCTGCCTCTCCTCACACTGTGTGCTGTTTTGAAGCGCTGTGTTTAATATATTTTCATGTTTGAACTCTTGGCTCCCTGTTAAATGCAGTCTTGCCTGCCATCAGTTCCCCTGCATCCTGTTAAAACGTGCAAAACATGGTTGCTGTTTTTTTTGACATTGTCAAACTTAAGCCAGGGGGAATCTTTTAGCCACTGTTGGTTGAACTTGTATTTTACACACCTGTGAACACGCTGTAACTAACTCCAAGCTCCCTGCTCGCTTTCATCTCCTGACACGCCTGCATTGCTCATTTCTTCTAAAGACGCCGACATGTGTGAATTTGTTATTTTCCTCATCTTGGTTTGACAAACTGTCTGGAAACGAGTAGCCATCGCACTGATAAATCAGTGAAACTGGCGGGGTATGGGATTTGTAGTTTTTAATGTGTGATTAACAGTGGGCAGTGGACACCAATAAACTTCATTCCCAGGGTGCATTACGATTGAGCTATGAGTTTAGATCCGACTGTGAGATTTTGTTTTTTACTTTTCCAGCTGAAAAATAAATCACGTTTATTTTTATAGTCAACCTTTAGGAATTTCTAGTCGCATACGTGCGTCTAAATTAAAATGTATTTCCGCACAAGCATTTTGTTCGTCTCATATGCAGAATCTGTTGGGATATTTTCATCTGTGCTACTGGATGACACAGAAGGCTCTGCCCATCAGCCCAAACAAAAATTGTTGTATGATTATATGCTATGATTTGTCCCGAGATCCACCGAAAATCTTTGCGATCCACGTACTGGCCACCACTGTATAAACTAGCATTTTATTTTATCTGAACACAGCTCCGTGACAAGCGGTTGCTGGTGCCCTCTGCTGTTTACAATAGGTAGTACAGGTAGTGAAATTCAGCAATGATATTATTACTGTTAT
Organism: Acipenser oxyrinchus oxyrinchus; assembly: GCA_030684275.1. NCBI lineage: Eukaryota > Metazoa > Chordata > Actinopteri > Acipenseriformes > Acipenseridae > Acipenser > Acipenser oxyrinchus. The sequence goes on along the minus strand of JAGXEW010001207.1, from coordinate 11,100 downwards.
TATTATTTATTTCTTAGCAGACATCCAGGGCTGCTTACAATTGTTACAAGTTATCACAGTACAAAGTATCACATTATAAAATATCACATTACAAAATATCATATTACAGATAAGAGCAGTTATGAAAGTACCATAAAATCAATTCAAGTAAGAGCAAAATAATAAAACACACAGTACATTATAAGAGTGAATTCGACTAAGAGCAGCTAAACCTGATAGTAACTATTTGCTTATATGAGTCCAGTAAGAACACGTAGAAAGCATGATAAATGCATGAGAATGATTTCAAATAAGAGCAATTTCAGAAAACTTTATTATTTATACACAGTACTCTCCTGGTTATACTGTAAATATTCTGTTTGCTGTATTTTAAGAATGTATCTGAAATGTCTATCTTTGCACAGGGGTTAAGGTTATCCGAGTCATTTCAAAGGACAACTGAGCTGATAGATAGATAGATAGATAGATAGATAGATAGATAGATAGATAGATAGATAGATAGATAGATTACAACAAACAGTTCTCCTAAATGACCACACGATGGCAGCATTGGATAAGGAATAGCGAGAGCTGCGTTCTGCCCGTCTCCATGAAGTCCAGGTTTACAGCACAGGAAGCCCCGCGACCCGACACCTCCCCATGTGAGTTTAATTATTTATTCTTAAAACCAATACTATTTTAATCCACAACAGTGACTGATAAAACAGCCTTTGTACAACAATTGTCCTGCCGTCTCCAGGTAAGGGAGCTGTGTGGGTGATGCAGAGCGGATTTCCACTCGATCACACAAGGGAATATAAAGAATGCCATGTTCAGAGCTAAATCTGTGATTTAGTGTGTGGATATATTGAAATCACTGAAGATGAAGTAAAGGAAATGTACGTGATCTCTTACTCGCTGTTTGACAAATAACAATTAAAAAATAAAGCGTGTGTGATGCTTATTTCCCGAAAAGCCCTTGTCTTTAACCACTGGAGCACACAGACTCTTACGGGGGTTTGAAACCGCACATCACTTTGCGTGTATCCTTACTCATGTCTGTCCCACAGGAGTTCCCTGGCTGTAGTTTATGTGGCTGTTCTTTGATCTGGTTGATTCTATTGTGTGCAGAGCTGCTAGTCTGTGATGGTTGATTCTAGTGTGTGCAGAGCCGCTAGTCTGTGATGGTTGATTCTAGTGTGTGCAGAGCCGCTAGTCTGTGATGGTTGATTCTAGTGTGTGCAGAGCTGCTAGTCTGTGATGGTTGATTCTAGTGTGTGCAGAGCTGCTAGTCTGTGATGGTTGATTCTAGTGTGTGCAGAGCTGCTAGTCTGTGATGGTTGATTCTAGTGTGTGCAGAGCTGCTAGTCTGTGATGGTTGATTCTAGTGTGTGGAGACAATCCTGTTATTGTATCTGTGATTTGACAAGACACTGACTGGTGTCTGGTTTATGTTCTCCACTAGATGTCACTGTTTACTCAGCTTTCTGTATATCAACATTCAGGAGTCTTTTGAAATGAATATAGATTAATGGATGACCACAGGCACGAAAGAGGGGAGGGAGGGAGGGAGGGAGGAGTGGGAAGTAAAGTAAAGTTGATCCTCTGTTATATCATTAAAAATTATAACTCTGTGTTACATGATTCAACTACAGCAGTGCAATCTGTGATTCTTCAGCTCTGGTTTATAGTTAGGTTTCATTTGAAATAATAATAAAAAAAACAATCAGGAGTGTTTTGCACACTGTTTGTGGTGCTGGGACTCTGTATCAGCCTATAGGGTTAATAACTAATACTACACTGTACTTTCTCTTTATTAGCTTGTGTTTCTCTTCATGTCTCAGATGAAGTCTGCATTCCAAGAGTGTGTGTGTGTATGTGTGTGTGTGTGTGTGTGTGTGTGTGTGTGTGTGTGTGTGTGTGTGTGTGTGTGTGTATGTGTGTGTGTGTGTGTGTGTATGTATGTGTGTGTGTGTGTGTGTGTGTGTGTGTGTGTGTGTATGTATGTGTGTGTGTCTGTCTGACACATGATTAAGAACATCAGTATTCCATTGGGTGTTGAGGTCCAAGCTAAAAGTTGTAAAGGACCTCGTCACAAATGGTCAGTTTCCAAATGGTCAGATTGCCTGGAAGCAACATCTGAAAACCTTCTGAATTCCTTTTTAAATTCACATCACACTTCAGTGAAAACCAGCTCTGTTATTCCGTGCAAAAGTGTCATTAAAAGCAAAAGAGAAACACACTTTGAAGAGCTTGTTTGATTTTGCTTTGGAAGGTGTGTAGAATTCGTATTTAAAAATGTAATTTATTTAATAGGGTTACAGTTCATTTACAGAGTGACATTAACAGACTAACACTGCTCCTGTCACAGGGGGGGATTTGAGTCCACAACTTTTCTAAACCTGAGCGCTGCTTGTCTGGAGAGCGCTACAATTTGAAAAGACTTTCATACAAAACGTTTCTGATTAATATCAGTATCACTAATGAATTAGGTAGCTCCATTTAAACTGGTGTATTTTAAACAATCATTATCCCACTTTGAGAGTTAAACTGATGAGAGGGTCCGGCTTGAGAACGAACACAACACTTAATAAAGGAAGCTCTAATAAAAAATCACACTTACAACACGTCTTTATTGTTACACAAACTATTTTACTGCTGTTGGGAAACTGATGCAGACCTAACCTGAGACCCTGTTTGCATTATGAAATACCCGGTCACTTATCAAACTGACTTTGACGTTAAGAAACCATTTAAAACAATACAGGGCACAGAAGAGGAGCTGATACCGTCATACCTGGACAAGCTATGTGGAGAGAAAGGTATGGCAGGAATTGTCTAGATGCATTTATAAATACTGCATCAGATCACACAGCTGCACAGGGGTACGACCCACATCTTAAAAGAAAAAAAAGCTGAAAGTTGGAGATATCTTTTCAAAACTATTTCTTTTCGGAATAAGATTCTGTAGTTTAGGGAGAAGGAGCAGAGCGATGGAGCGATCAGAATGGCGAGTTTTGAATTGATTGGAATACTCATTTTGAATTGATTTGAATACTCATTTTGAACTGATTTGAATGCTCATTTTGAATTGATTTGAATACTCATTTTGTAGTGAATGATACCTGATGTTGCAGGGACAGCCTCTTGTGTCTCTACTCCAACACTATCACTATCAATAGCATCTTCCAGTGCTGTTAGCAGATTTGGTATCCTTGACTTTATTAGGCTGTAAATCTGGTGCAGAGGTTGTGCAGGCTCTCCAGATGAATGCTGCTGGCATTGCTTTGTAACAGCATTGCATGGCTCTGCTTTCAGCCTCTTCCACAGATAGTGGTGTAGTGCACAGCACTTATACAAATCTGTTAAAGAGAATGTAGTTCTGGGATTTTAAAATGGCATCAGAACTACATTTCCCAGTGCCTAGTGCTCCTAATGAAGCCAGCAATGACAACCATCTGGGACAATTGCGATGAACTTGTGGATTCATTACAGAGCTGCATACTAAGCTGCGGAGAAGCTAATCATAATCTACTTCAAACAAAAGATGTAGGCATTGTTGCTAAAATTCCCATTTCCAAGTATTGAAAATGCCTGTTCTGTCTTCTATTCCCAATTCTGCAGTTTATAAATCCTCCATCGCTGATTCTAACTTCCATGCAGTCTTGTGAGATTGCTGTTTAAAATCTCACAACCTTGTAATCTAAAACACTACAAATAATAACGACTTAAAACAACAGATCGATAAAATATCTAACAAGAGTGCATATCCCAAAAATATAAGTAATAAAAAGTTATAACAAACTTGTAACAGCGAGAAACATTTTACAGGAAAGCGTAGAACTGAAATGGGCTTCAAAGCAACATCAAGTTAAACATGTAAAAACTATTTGCATAAACCACAGAGCTACACAATACTTAATGACAAAATATGTTTGATAGTACATGGATTGCTTGTATGAGCAGACAGCAGTTTAAAAAGCTGCTCCAGTCATGGTATATATATAAGAAATGTAGAAACAAGGACATCTACGGTATTTATTACTGGATTTTTAAAATGAAATCCTTGATTGACAAGACACTGAACAACATTTAAAATGGCATTTAATACAGGCAGCAAAGCATTTTTAATATAGATTTTATTTGGTTTAGTAGTCTCGATGTCAATCAACAAATTGATATTAAAACACAGGAGCCTACGTTTGTTAATAGAGTACCCAAGAGAGAGAGAGAGAGAGGGCAGTATTAAACACATCCTGAGCAGAAATCATCTCGTTAAGAAACAATGGTATGCAGCCCATTACATTCCTAAAAGCTCTCTGGTGCCCCTGCTGGAAACAGTACTGCTTTACACTGCAAGCTGCCCGCATGATAACTGCAGTACACTGTGCTGTGTCTTGAGGTGCCGCAGATTCACCGTGGTATCGGGAAGCTTCCACAGAACCCACTGCAAGAGGCTGAGCAATGCATGAGAAAGGAAAGAGAAACGTGCATGCATAATAACAATCTATTTAATATATTACTAATGTGACGAAACACAATCCGAATGCTCAACAAGACCATGAATACAAGATGTACTCGTTCATATTTGAGTCTGTGAGCTTTTGATCTGAACACATTGTGATTAGGGGTGACCCTGTTTATCAACCAAGTTTATTCTTTTGTTTTCAGTAAATATTTCTGTATTTAGTCCAATGCACTTCTGTTGTCTAGGTGTCCCCAAGCATCTGCAATTCTGAGAATGTTCTCGAGTCTTGAGTCCTGCAAGAGCCTGCAACTGACTTCACTTCTTCACACTAAGTGCAGGGAGAGGATTACACACCTGTGTGAATTTTATGGTGTTTTTAAGGTCTCTCAACTGTCTGAATCTCTTCCCACAAACATCACAGTGATGAGGTTTCTCTCCTGTGTGAATGGCTTTGTGTTTTTAAGGTTTCCTATGTGACTGAATGTCTTCCCACACTCAGTGCAGTGATGAGGTTTCTCTCCTGTGTGAATTTTATGGTGCCTTTTAAGGTGTCCGTACTGGCTGAATCTCTTCCCACAAACAGCACAGTGATAAGGTTTCTCTCCTGTGTGAATGCTGCTGGTGCCTTTTAAGGTGTCAGTACTGGCTGAATCTCTTCCCACAAACAGCACAGTGATAAGGTTTCTCTCCTGTGTGAATGGCTTTATGTTTTTTAAGGTTTCCTAAGAGACTGAATCTCTTCCCACACTCAGAGCAGTGATAAGGTTTCTCTCCTGTGTGAATGCGCAGGTGGATTTTAAGGTTTCCTAAGTGATTGAATCTCTTCCCACACTCAGTGCAGTGATAAGGTTTCTCTCCTGTGATAATGCGCTGGTGTGAATGAAGATTTCCTAACTGTGTGAAACTCTTATCACTGGTCTGTATGTGGGAAGGTCTCTCTCCTGTGTGAATGCGCTGGTGTCTTTTAAGCAGTGATATACGATTGAAACTCTTCCCACAATCAGCCCAGGAAAACATAGTCCCTCCTGTGGGATTTCCCTTGTGAGTTTCAGGAGCGTCTAATTGACAGGAACTCTTCCCACCTTTAATAGAATGAGGCAAGGTCTTCAAGTTGCCCTGGGTTTCAGAATTGTTAAAACATACAGAATGTGTCGTCTCTGTACTCTCCACAGTAAGTGGGTGTCTGTCTTGTAAAGAAGGGATTTTAACTGAGTGAGTTCTCAATGTCTTCACATTCTCTTCTTGGAGTGTCGTTTCTCTGTGCTTCTTGCACTGTGGTTTGCCTCTAGAAGAGTTTTTGCACTGGGGTGATGGAGCGGAGTCGTGTTCTCCTTCATCTATTTTAGAAGCTAAAGAAAGAAAGAGAGACAAAGGTTATTGTACATCATTCTCCCACATGCACTGTTCTGCAGTGCTTCATGTCATAAGACAACTAGAGTGAACTCTGATGACTGCGTATTGAGAGAATAGTCAAACCCAATTCATATCACTCCTATTCATGTCAGCCTCCTTTTACTATCATCATATTCAGGAATATAGATAAAAGCTGGGAGCTGGGAAAATTCCATGGCTATGTCATAACATTCCTGACTATTTTAATGAGATGTTCCTGGAAAAACACCAATGCTTCGTACCTGTGTTCTATCTGTGTGTTGAGCACAAGCGAATGAGCAGTTCAGTGATTGGTTGCTTGAGATGAGGCGGATTCTTTTACCAGCTAGTGTCCTGCAAGTGTCAATCACAGCAAGAATGATGTCAGCATCAGTCACGTGGAAAATGAAAATCAACCTGCTTTTACCATTTAAATTGGAATATTTTAAATCGAGCCAACAGCGCATCATGAAAAATCCTGACTATATAGTTAATAAGTACCTGCATGTTGATAGTACTGCTATTTATGTGGCCTCCAGGAGCGTGATTGGACAGCGCTGATCTCACAGCATTCTAAAGAGGCGTGGCAGTGGCTGCACAGCTAGCAGGTGCCTCAGGAGCAAAATATGAATCTCAAGAACACTGCTGGTGTTCAGTACCAGGTTCTGCAGGATCAATAGGGAGCTCAATGCTGCTTGTTTTGTACGATTACCTCCAAATCCCAGTTCACATTCAGATGGAGAATCATCACACAGGTTGGATCCCAGCTTGTTGTTCTCCTCAAGTGTACAGACATTATTTTCAGTAGGAAGTTCCTCTGCGATGGGGACACATTCCTGTTCTATGAATTCCTCTTTAATAGGAACACATTCCTGTTCAGGGACGTCTTCATCTTTAACACATGTCAGCTCTGTAACCTGTAATAGACTTGCACACCACTCCTGCTCAAAGGACTCCTCTTGTGTGTACACTGCTTCTATCTTTGGCCCTTCCTGTGCTTCAGATTCAGGGATAGCGTGGCTCTCTATGGGATCTGTGGGAAACAAAACTGTATAAAATTACAACTCTTGTAATGTCATGTGAACTGTAGATATACATCCAATCACATCCCTCCTAGTATTACAAGACATTTGTACTGGTGTGGTTATCCCTATTGCATGCATCCTCTGCTCTTAAATAATAACCTGTATTAGTAAAGGTCTGGGTTTTAAACAATATGAGCGATCGTTTCCTAATTCTGTTTACCATCATCTGAACAAAGTACTTTCTTTATTTATTTCATAAGAACATAAGAAACGAACATAAGCACATAAGAAAGTTTACAAAACGAGAGGAGGCCATTGCATATTGGGGGCAAACGAACCCGAGTAGGTGCGGTTCTATTACAGTCAAGAAACATTTTGCCAGGGCAAGCGTGAATACGTTAAAAGCATTGCGAGTGTTAAAGGGCTACAAGAGCACAACATAAGCAAAGCAGTGCAGAACTGTAACAAGCTGAACTGACAGTGTTTTTGTTTTGGAACTTTTTTTTATATTAGAAAACAGAATAAGCATATTTTACATTTTTACCATATTTTATTTATAAAGAATAGGGGAACATATTTACCATAAATAAATAGGAATGTACTATATACATGTATTCCACATTAACTGTAGGGTGTTACACTTCCATAAATGAGGGTTTGTACACTTTGGACGACACTGTATACACACACACACACACACACACGGTATAAATCTATTCTCCAGCAGCTCACAGGATTACATTTTTAGCTGCCCTGCCAAACGGGCAAACAAACATTCATACATATTGTGGCGGCGCACAAAAGAAACACCACAGGCAGTTTTGGGGCCAAAATAGCGGAACAACCACCACTGTTTATGTCTTTCTTGAGAAATGGACGCTCTGAGAAATGGGAAGAGAAAACATACGCACATCCAAAGTCTTTCAAGGTGCAGGGTTGAAAGATTTTAAAGTTAAACAAACACAGTACCTTGTATATTATGCTCCAAATTGTTATTGTTTTTTTTATTATACCCAAGATCAACGTTTCGATCTGCAAGAGACCTTCATCAAACCTGGTATGCAACTCATTTACAATGTGCAATACGAGTCTCCCTGACACGGCTAAGTCATATTAAAACCTGCATACTGAGGGGGGGGGGAGTTCCTGGTAAGTGACGCGTTTGTGAACTTCGCAGAGTCTTCTGGGAATTGAATTGTAGTTTGTCACTGTAATGTCTGTCGTGGTGATGTTATAGCGCTGTTATGGGCAGTCGTTGTAATGTCTGCGTGGTCTTGGAATTGCGGTGATGTCGTGATACGAACATATACTGTACCACTATCCATTCTTAACAGAATACTACACACTGTTATAGTATATATATATAGATAGATAGATAGATAGATAGATAGATAGATAGATAAATAGATGTGTGTGTGTGTGTGTGTGTGTGTGTGTGTGTGTGTGTGCAGGCAGGGTGCTGCTGCCACCCCCTCTATTCACCCAGTTCGGTCTGGAAAGATCGCTGTAAATGTGTGTGTGGAACAATAAGGAAATAGGACTAAAGCAAAAGAATGAGCTGCGACTGTACCAAAGACAAACACAGCACTGGAGCTGAAGACAATGAAACCACTGATCTAAAAACAGATTTGCAGTCAAACACGAAAACACGATGTGCTGCTGTATGTTGATATTAGGTCCCAAATCATTATTCTAAAGCTCTGCAATGTCGTCTGTGACTGTCTCAGTGGGATCTATACAAGACATCACTTTACCTGAAGAACACCATTTGAGTCTCTATAATTGCAGACTGGTTAAGACTTACCAATATAGTAGTTTCTTCGTGTCTAGAATACCTATTTAAATATGAATTAGACTAGGTTAGATGTGTTCTTATAGTCTATAAAATAACATAATGCCTCAATTAGACTCCTTATAACCAATATTAGGACAGAGCTGTGTTATTAACCGCGCTTACAATAATCAAACAGTTTAAAACGTGTCTTAAGAGAAATTTGAACCAAGATCTTTCCAATAGAAGGTGGTTTAAGGTGTTGGATTGACCGAGCAATACCACACAATAAAACCAATCTTACCTTGAAATATGAAAGGCTGTTTAATGTCTGCATCTGCAGCGTTTATACACCCTCGCACGGCTTTCAGCTCGCTCTCTGATATTTCCAATCTCAGCTTCAGAGTTTCATTCTCTCTCTTCAATCCAGATATTTCCACTCTGAATTCAGTGAATTGGCTGCGGACAGCTTCAGTAATCGCGCACACGACGCTGTCTAGAGCCGCTTTCACTGCGGGCTCGACGGTCGAGGCGAGCTCGTCTTGAAACAACGACACGGAGACACTCACCTCCATCTTCACTAGTTTAGTTTGAGACTGGTCTAGCGGAATCCTCTTTTCATTCAGAAACACCGCCTTCGGTTTGTATTTAGTAAGATAGATTTGTTTTTACAGTAGCCTTCTCATTCAAACATATTATTCATCACTTCTCTGGTGTGATAAAGAAACGACACAAACAACAGACTTTGCAAGGAGTAACTTCCGTCTTTCAGAATCCCGCAAATTTATACCAGAATTTAAACGCGTTTAAATGTTTTCTTTCAGTAAATAATCTCATTGAAAAGCTCAACTTGTCTGTAGATACGAATGACACGCTCCACTCTGTGTGTGAAATTCAACACAGAAAAGGGATTCTTTCCTTTTCCCGGAACTCCGTGCAGGTAATAAACAAACACAAAACTCATAAATTATTATTTAAACACTTTAAACAGCAGGAGACAACGTGTTGTAAAATCACCAGTGATTCTCTCACGTAATCAAAGCAAACCTTTCTATTTCCCGTACTGAAATGAAAGCGTCACTAGCAGAAGGCGTGTCTCGTATTATTGGTTTTGGTCTCCCTATCGATGCAAGGGCGGGTCGGCGAGGTTATGAAACTGGATGCCAGAGTTCCCCATGTTGTCTCTTGGCGCGCTGTGTTCGGTGCGATGCTGACACCGCGCGGAATCCGAAATGGCGGCAGATTCGACTGTCTCTGCTTCTAATGCGCGCGCTGAATTCCAAAGCCGCTGCGGCTGCGCAGTTCTGCACAGACACGCCTTCTGCGAGGGCTGCTGCGTGACGTCACTAAGCTCCACCCGCTGAAATCTGTGCAGTTCCAGCGCAGCTCTGAAAAGCAGCTGCGGGAGGCTGGCTGCGGCTGTGAACCAAAGAGACGATGCAGAGATCACGAGTGAGCTGCCAAACGAATTGAAATAGCTACTAAAACTACTGCTGCCCGCTTGCTAGTGGAGGGGACGAGATGTTATCTTTACGGCTTGTCAACGCTGTATTAAATACATGGAAACACTTTGAAATAAGCGTCTGTTCATATGTAATGCATGATGACTTGCAGACACGGAATTACATTATTACAATTCGAAATGCATTCATCATGAATTCATATTGCATCAGCTGATAAATGAGTTCATATGTAATTCATCATGAATTACACACCCTTATTAAAGTGTTACATACATACATAAATGAATTAATCAATATAAAATAGTAACTAACAGTAAATCAAACCGTGTACACATCCATGATAAGGAATGTATACTGTTACAATAAAGTTCATGTTGAACAACGACATCAAACTGACTCTGTATAGTCTGAGAATCCAGAAACTAACTACAGAAATTACAATGTAATTTCAAAATTACAATGAGGTTATAATGGACTGCACAGGAATGCAATCTCCATGTGTGATACATTGTGATGAATTAAATAATTAAATGTAATTACGTTTCATATATATATATATATATATATATATATATATATATATATATATATATATATATATATATATATATATATCAAACATACATTCATTATGCAGCTAGAGTATAAACAAGTGATGTTGCTGGTGAGTTTCCCAAAGGTTTGGAGAAGCAACGTGACGTCAAACAGAGAGCAGCAAGCACAGGCAGCTCTGGGATACAAGAACATGACCAGTATTGTTTCTTACTGCATCTAAATCACCCCAACCTTAAAATAACTCTCCTAACCCCTCCCTCCCAACCTTAAAATAACTCTCCTAATCCCTCCCTCCCTCCACCCCAACCTTAAAATAACTCTCCTAACCCCTCCTCCCTCCACCCCAACCTTAAAATAACTCTCCTAACCCTCCCTCCACCCCAACCTTAAAATAACTCTCCAAACCCTCCCTCCCTCCACCCCAACCTTAAAATAACTCTCCTAACCCCTCCCTCCAACCTTAAAATA
>JAGXEW010001206.1:22500-26472 GCA_030684275.1 Acipenser oxyrinchus oxyrinchus | reverse complement strand
AGGGGGATTGCAAAAGATTATCTTGCATTTAAAAGAAAATTAAAAAGCTGACCTTAAAAGGGCTTGTGTGCACTTCGCTTTAAAGGTTTTCTTCCTAGAAACATGAAAGAAGAGATCCCCGTATTACAAACAAGACCCATGGCTGTCTTCTGTTCATGAGAATAAGCAATTATTCTTGGGATAGTGCTTGATATGAATCTGACCATCAGCACCCCATTTCTATTCAGTATGTGACTGGTGTCAAATGTCAAGGTGGAAACTTGAGTCACTGTCATTGTCATTCACAGCGGTGGCACAAACATCACAGAGCTATGCTTATGTCTGGGCTGCAAAGGGACCAAGCTAATGATGTTATTAGTCCTGTTTCTGTTCAATATACTTTGCCTCTGTCTGACAATAAAAGCCACATTTCCACAACAACTGATCTGGGTTTAGTGTTTTTGCTGGTGGATCCTGGAGCCCTATCAGCTAAACGTGACTCAGAGATGGTATCTGTTGTACCAGGTGAGACTGAGTTAACAAGAGATTCCTTTGGTTCTCCTTACAAGGACATAAATAATACATCTCTCCCTTGTTTGTGTACCAGCTAGGAAGCAAGGCACAGTCTCCCTCAAGGTTCCTACAAAGCTAAGAAGAATTTTGGCAGGTCTTCTAACTTTCAGAGCCACGCTAAGCAGTGAAACACAGGCTGGCGCATGAGTTACCCCAAAAAACAAAACTGCAACAACAGAAAGTGAAACAGATGCTGTGAATGCGAAGGTAAAAAAAAAACAATGTAAAAAAAAACACATGAAAGTATATACATTAAGTTTGTGATTTAAATTCAGCTTTGCGCTTTACAGGATACAGCATGGTTCTCACCATTCTCATTCCTCTAACGTCAATCAGAAATTCAGTGCTGCTACAGCGAGAGTATGCTAATTACAGTTTTGGTGGCAGCAGACAAATTAATTGCTACGACTTGGTCTTATGACTGGGAATTGTTAGATAGATGGAATAGATAACAAATTATATTGGAATATTAAAATAAAAATAAAAAAAAAACAGTAGATCCAACAAACAATGCCATTCTGTATGTGTCTGAGGACTGTTGTAGCCAAAGGCAGGTGACAGGAACACAAGAAATCGATTGTGAAGGTAGCGGTTGTGAGAGTGTGCAATATATCTATATATACTGTATATATATAGCCTGCTGACAGAGGGGTTATATTGGGCTTGTCTTTCTATTTATTTCACAGTTACAGTGCACTGTAATTGTGGAGCCTGGTTTTGTGGATAATGACGAGTAAATACCGGATCAAGCCACCCCCTTCAAGAGCCACAGCAAGTACGGTGTGGCTTATGAGTTGTTAGAGACAAGCAGACACCAATCTCTCTTCACAGCTCCCGAGCCACAGTCAAGAAAAATGATCTGTGATGTGACCTGTGTTCCATCACACCAGTGCAATTGATCTTTAGTGAAGTGACTCATTTTAAAATCAATCGAAGCAGTTTGCTAGCGTTTGTCTTTTTCGCTGCATCTGATTGTTCAGATACACTATGCAGACTTTAGAAAGAGTTCAACGGTATGTCATACTCAACAGCTGAAATAATTTACAACAATGTGATTATGCATTATTATGAACCACATCTTACTAGCGAATGATTGCCAGTGCATTAGGAGACAGTTTGAGGAGTCTGTGCTTTCATCACAATGTGCAGATGTTCTAGCTTTGCTTGAAATGTGCTCTATTCTAGGTCATGAGTTTTTATTTGATTTTTAAATTTTTATTCCAGCACTATTGGGAGCTAGAATGCATTCAAGCAGGGGCCTCCACATTTATTTGTGAACCTGTAATCTAAAAGCTTATTGATTCATTTGAAGTACTGACACTGTTTGATTGAGGCAAATGGGATCTGAGGTTTCATAGCTGGACAGGCTAATCTGTCAAAAACTGTTTGCATTGTTTATGTCCTGGGCTCTTTCCGGTAAAAAAAACAAACAAGAAAAGCACCATCATCAGCACTGATTTTGGAATTACTGAAAAGACAGAGAAAAACTGCTGGTGAGTGGATGTGGTGCCGAAAACCAAGCACATCATTTTGAGAAGTTTATCATCATGTATGCCAGGCTTTGTGTTATCTCACTTAGAGCAGGCATTGTGTGGCAGATGTTGCTGCAGTGCTATATTTAATCTTTATTTTAATAAGGCAAACCATATATTTTTTGTGCAAGTTTAGAAACTTGATGGGCTCTCATTAGTAACACTTGCCAGTTTTCTGTGACAGAATATGTTGTAAAAGAATGCACCCAGTGAAGCATTGCTTCTTAACAGGAAAACAATTGCATGCTTTTAAAATAATTAACAATGCAGCCCACCGCTTTTTTTATAAAGCACATTTAGACAAAAGAAGTAATTTCATAGTAAGCTAGGGCTGATAGGCCAGACATGCCTGCAGACCACAGCAGAGCACATAGCACACAACACTGTTATTGTTTCCTTGCCAGCTAATTTGAGATCTTGGAGTATCAGCTTTAATTAGAAATGATGTAAAGATTCTGCAGGTAAGCTCCAGCTCTCTCTTTACTCCCCTGCAGGACTGCACGACTCCAGTCTCATGGAAAATTCATTTGCTTGAACCTCTTAAGCAGCCAAGATTTGATTCAAGGTAGATTAGGAGGCTTAATGAAGACACTTGTCAAGGTGAAATTGAGTAATTGTCAGGATGTGGAGCAGAGTTGTTCTTTGCCTGTAATTATAGGATTATTAATAATGCTGTGTGTGCAAACAAGTTTAAAAACCAAGTTCAAATGTTATTCAGGATTATTTTAAATCCACGCCAACATATATAATCATGTCTATTTATTATTTAAAGAGTTCAGGCAATTTTAAGATCATTAAAGATAAGTGTCTGCAAATCTATAGTAGATTGCAAATGCAGTCAGAATACTTCTGAAACATTGGATCCTTAGAATTAAGACGCGATAGAATTAAGCTGCAATTGTCTGAACTAACTGAAATACTGTTTATTCTAATTGATTGTAACACTCTGTGTGGCCCTGACTTCACACACGTTATTTGAAAAATGATTCTATATTACCACTTAAGCTGTATGATATATAAACACATTAAAGACTTGCAGAATAAACCAGGCTCCTGTCCCATCAGATTCCTATTCATTTCTATTTTTTTTTTCACATGAGCTGTAATTGAATTTAGCAGCAGTAATATTTCCAGCCCTGTGATTTCTGCTGTTCAGCACCAGGCTTCATTGTTCCTGTTAGATAAATGTGTTGTTCTTATTGGGCATGAACATAGGAGCGACAGCTTTACTGTGCATCTGCCTGCCCGTCATTCAGCTTTCTGTTGATCTACCGCTCTCTATGTGTGTCCCTCCAGCACTGTGCTTACTAACAGCCCATCAGTACTGTGTAAGTACAGAAAGTGTCTAGAGCTGGCCAGTATATACCATGTCTCTTTAACACTCGCTCATGCCACGTAGCATAAACACAGGAGGAGATGCCAGCTAATCCCAAACATATATCATTAAAAAACGCTCCCCGCCCCCTCTTCAGAACTAATCCTGTTTGACTGTAGTGATCGTCTTGCTCTTATTCTTCAGGTCCCAAGGCAATCGCTGAGCTAGTGAATGGAACACAGAGCAAACGCAAGCTGTTATAGCCAGACACAAGAGCAGCCCTCTTTCCTTTCTCACCGAAACAGCTCAAACAAGCTCAGCTGGCTAATGTGTGCTTTCCTGATGTAATCTACACGACAGGTTTATAGCACATTAAAAAGCATGTTGCCTATAGAAATCCCATTGCAATGGAAAGAGGCTGTAATGTGCTCACAGTGATATTATCTAATAACAATGGGCAGGCTCAGGGGACGTGCCAGGAATATGTTGTATTGCCACGAGGCAGCTGGCAATGGAGAATATTACATTTTTTCTAAATTAGATTGAAATGTAAAATGCAATTGCTCTTCTAGG
>JAGXEW010001206.1:0-17500 GCA_030684275.1 Acipenser oxyrinchus oxyrinchus | reverse complement strand
TCCATGTGCCTTTGGAGGCAACCTTGCTTCACAAACACCTGCTTGGAGCTTAATCCCCATCATCTCTGATGCAGAACGGTGAGTAATAAACTGACTCCATTGTGATTTAGCAGGTGGTTCAAACAATTTAACAACAAATGCTGGATTGTAAATAATAATAATAATAATAATAATAGCATCAGTAATAAAACAAACTTAAATGAGATGGATGCAGTCATTGTATATCAATGAAATATGTGATTTAAACCAAGATGAGCTGAGATAAAAATGTGTAATCTCAAGATTAATGGTGATTCATTAATAATATATATATATATATATATATATATATATATATATATATATATATATATATATATATATATATATATATATATATATATATATATCAATCTGAGGTTTGTTTGGTCAACAGTATAATAAATTACAAGCTGGAGGGAGAGTGAGCTTTTGTCCCTTAACCTCACCAAATTTTTACTGCTGTTATTCTTTAGATAGCTCAGTATTTTCTACCTGCTGTCTGAAGGCACTGCCATGGAAGTACATGTACTGATGTGATGCTGTGTAGGTATTTTATGAGTTATCTGGGAAAGGGGCATTTAAAGCTGGCAGAGTAGCAACCTGTCTTTATCTTTCTTTATTTCTTTCTCTCTTTTTCCATGTCAAATAAGCGTTAATGGTCCAAAAGTGTGGTCCTAAAACCGCGAACGTCGATATAACAGAACAGCTGCCAAGACTCTCATCTCGCCCACTGCAGTGGGAGTAGAGAAAGTAATGATGTGCAAATGCAGAAAGGTAGCAGGCGATTGTGTTTGAAAAGAGAGAGGTAATGGAAATCACTTGCTTCACACAATCAGGGTGTCCTCTGCTGAGGGGAGGAACGCTATCCTGCATCCTCATCCATGTGCCTTCCTACACTACTCAACACACAGCACCTGCTACATCACAATCAGGGTGTACTGTGCTGAGGGGATGAACACTATCCTGCATCCTCATCCATGTGCCTTCCTACACTGCTCAACACCCAGCACCACAATCACAATCCTTGTGTAATTTAAGGGACACTAGTAGGGTAGAAGAAACTGTCTTCCCTTCCATTTATTTTCATTAGGGGGTATGTCAACTCATTATTGGTTGACCCTGGCATTGCAGCTACCTGCTCAGCTGTATATAATAACATACAGAGGGATATGCTCAGCTGTATATAATAACATACAGAGGGATATGCTCAGCTGTATATAATAACATACAGAGGGATATGCTCAGCTGTATATAATAACATACAGAGGGATATGCTCAGCTGTATATAATAACATACAGAGGGATATGCTCAGCTGTATATAATAACATACAGAGGGATATGCTCAGCTGTATATAATAACATACAAAGGGATATGCTCAGCTGTATATAATAACATACAGAGGGATATGCTCAGCTGTATATAATAACATACAGAGGGATATGCTCAGCTGTATATAATAACATACAGAGGGATATGCTCAGCTGTATATAATAACATACAGAGGGATATGCTCAGCTGTATATAATAACATACAGAGGGATATGCTCAGCTGTATATAATAACATACAAAGGGATATGCTCAGCTGTATATAATAACATAGAGGGATATGCTCATCTGTATATAATAACATACAGAGGGATATGCTCAGCTGTATATAATAACATACAGAGGGATATGCTCAGCTGTATATAATAACATACAGAGGGATATGCTCAGCTGTATATAATAACATACAGAGGGATATGCTCAGCTGTATATAATAACATACAGAGGGATATGCTCAGCTGTATATAATAACATACAGAGGGATATGGGGAGAAATGAAGCAGGAAAGAGTAGGGAAGACGGGTTTGTTTGATTGCCTGCAGCCGCCTTCTTTACTGCTCATAGAATTGCTTATGTTATCCACACAGTCATTTGCATAGTTTAAAAATGCTAATTTGTAGCCATGTACAGTATTTATGAAAAGTTGTGCTAATGATGCTGAAACTAAGTTTCCAGTTCCCTTGATGCGGATGAATGCATACTTCATATGCTTGGTTTCCATGGCAATTCTTCAACAGATTTTGTTAAGAATATTCTATTTATTATTATATATATATATATATATATATATATATATATATACCCTTATATAGGCGACTATATATATATATATAAATACATTTCAAGTGTTACAGTACAGGTAATACAATAAGAGCAAGATAAATACAATGACAAGTTCAAGCAAGTACAAGTGTGACAAAATACAATTCAATACAGCAGATAAGTGACAGTGATAGTTACATCAAGATATGATTAAATACCAAATACTACAGTTTAAACATATGGCAGGTTACAGTACTCTGAAGTACAGGATTAAATGCAGTAAAGTAGGGGCAGGTAAGAGTAAGTAAAGCAAATTTAAGGAAGGGTGAAAGTGTCCCAGGGGGAAACAGAGGAGTTCTACAGAGGTGAGTCTTAAGGAGGCGCTGAATGTGGTCAGGGACTGGGCGGTCCTGACATCTGTAGGTAGGTCATTCCACCACTGCGGAGCGGGGTTGAGAAGGAGCGGCTCTGGAGGCAGGGGAGTCGTGGAGGAGGTAGAGCCAGTCTTCTAGTGCCTTGGAGTGTGAGAGGTCGAGTGAGGGTGTTGGGAGAGATGAGGGTCTGGAGGTAGCTGGGTGCAGTGTGGTCAAGGCATCTGTAGGCTAGTAGGAGAGTCTTGAACTGGATGCGGGCGGTGATCGGTAGCCAGTGGAGTGAGCGGAGTAGTGGAGTTGTGTGGAGAAGCGAGGCAGAGAGAACACCAGGTGGGCAGCAGAGTTCTGGATGAGCTGGAGCGGACGGGTGGCGGCATGCAGGGAGGCCAGCCAGGAGGGAGTTGCAGTAGTCTGGGCAGGGAGAGTACCAAGGCCTGGACCAGGAGCTGGGTGGCGAGTTGGTGAGGAAGGGTCGGATTCTTCGGATGTTGCTCAGGAAGAATCGGCAAGCGTGCCAGAGTGGAGATGTGCTGGGAATAAGAGAGGCAGGGGTCCAGGGTGACTCCGAGGTTCTTAGAGGAGGAAGAGGAGAGAGTGGTAGATTCCAGAGGAACAGAGATAGAGAGATCAGAGGAGGGGAGGAGGAGGAAAGAAAAGGAGGTCAGATTTAGAGAGGTTAAGTTTGAGGTGATGCGAGTGCATCCAGGAGGAAATAGCAGACAGACAGGTAGAGATACGGGAGGAGATGGTGGAGTTCAGAGGAGGGGAAGGAGAGGAATCTGAGCATCATCAGCATAGAAATGGTATGAGAAACCATAGGATGCGATGAGGGGGCCCAGGGAGCGGGTGTAGAGAGAGAACAGGAGAGGACCCAAGACTGTGTTGGGTTCAGAGGAGAGTCTTGTTGAAAGCATGTGTTGGGTTAAGAGGAGAGTCTTGTTTAAAGCATGGGTTGGGTTCAGAGGAGAGTCTTGTTTGAAGCATGTTGAGTTCAGAGGAGAGTCTTGTTGAAAGCATGTGTTGGGTTCAGAGGAGAGTCTTGTTTAAATCATGAGTTGGGTTCAGAGGAGAGTCTTGTTTGAAGCATGTGTTGGGTTCAGAGGAGAGTCTTGCTTAAAGCATGTGTTGGGTTCAGAGGAGAGTCTTGTTTGAAGCATGTTGAGTTCAGAGGAGAGTCTTGTTTAAAGCATGTTGAGTTCAGAGGAGAGTCTTGTTTAAAGCATGTGTTGGGTTCAGAGGAGAGTCTTGTTTGAAGCATGTGTTGGGTTCAGAGGAGAGTCTTGTTTGAAGCATGTGTTGAGTTCAGAGGAGTGTCTTGTTTGAAGCATGTTGAGTTCAGAGGAGAGTCTTGTTTAAAGCATGTGTTGGTGTGACAGGATGGCTTGCAGTGGTGAGGTGTGGTGACGTCATGGACCAGGAAGTAACTGAAGCAAAACAACAATGGATGGGCGGGTGAAGCTGAACGCTACTGCGGTCAGCGTTTTTAATAAATAATAATACAAAACAAAAAGACTTAAACAAATATCAAATAAAACAAAAAGGTGCGTTGGCCAAACAAATAATCAAACAAATAAGCGGGCTGGTTTTTAATCTATCTCTCCTCGCCTCTCTGCTCCCGTACTCTCCTCTCTACACTCAACCCCGCAGCACAGACAGCTGCAGGTTCTTATACTCTGGCCGAGGGGTTAACTAGCTGTTAATTATCTTATTACCCCTCGGCCACAGTCTGCACGAGTTTAGTAAGGATGCATGACTGTCAGCTAGTTAAATAATCAGTAGCTGATCAGTCACGCATCCTCACAAAGTTTTTAAAAATACAAAAACAATAACAAGAGACGCGACACTTTTATCCGGGCCACAAACAATAATACAAAAACAGTGCACAAATATATATAGGGGCGGGACACTCCGCCACAGTTGGGTTAAGAGGAGAGTCTTGTTTAAATCATGTGTTGGGTTCAGAGGAGAGTCTTGTTTGAAGCATGTGTTGGGTTCCAAGGGAGGTTGAAAGTGCAGCACGCTAGTTACATGTAGCAGCCCTTGTATTCAAATTGCTGCAAGCATTACAGTTTCCCAAGCAGATACTGTATTTATAATAAATGCTTGATGTGATTTCAGTGCAGCATGAACACCCCCATCCCTCCCAAAGACCTTACAGTACATTGAATTTCTGTGCACAGTTCTGGTCAAGACCTGCATTGTTACCTTGAAGTGTAACTCACCATGGGGTCCATTAAAAGAGCTGAACAGCAGGAGACCCACAGTGATTACAGACACCTTTTAACTGGAAACACAGGCTTGATTTATGCACAGCCTTGTAAATATCAATGGAACACAAATACTGTAGATACTGGTGCATATTAGATCGGCAGGATTTATATCCGCTGTTGTTTAGATGGTGATTATTAACAATGGAACAACAAAGCCCTATTGCAATAACCCATTGGGTTTCATACACAATAACAATGAAAACTGTTGTGCATGAAGGTTCACGCTGCTCCAGCATGACAAGTCACTTTCCTTTCTGCAATTCTTCACTTCCACTCCCTAATTAAAGCAGTTGGCATCTGTAGCTCACTTGAATCCCAGCTGAAATCATTAAGAAAGGGGGCCAGATTGTATTATTTCAGCCCTTGCAGCCTGTGGGATTATAGGATGTCTTTTTCTGGCATAATGAATCTGCTCCAATTTCTGTGCAAAGCGTTCTCCGTCTGTCTTTTATTACCTGCTTCCTGTTCATTAAGCCACAGCATACCTGGAAATGGAAAGAAACCTCAAACTTTGTAAATTGCCCTGCATGGAAAGAGATCCCTGACAATGTGGAGTCACTTGATAAATATCTCATCCTGAGGCAATAGTTAGAAGCTAAACCGTATTGGGTATGTAATAAAATAATGTATTGATGTCGTATACAAACCACAACTTTGCGAACAGCAGGCATTTCACACCGAATGTTTTAAATTGAAACTGAAGTTCGTAAATCTTTCATGGGATTAATAGAAAGCTGATCTTTTCCTAGTTTTCAAGGTTTCTTGGCATTTTTTTTTAAATTCTGAAACCAAAGATCTGGAATAATAATCTGCAACAGTAGCAGTGGCTTCTGCAGAGAGCACAACAGGTTTAGGTTCTCAATAACTGTAGATTTCTTATGATATATTTCAAAGGTGCACAGTAAAACGTGGTGCGTCTGATTCCAGGTCCAAATCAAATCCCTCACATACAAGTGGTGTCCCAAGCTGGTCGAATACCCAGAAGACACACACCTGCAGGGGTGTCATCCCGAGTGAGCCAATGAGGTTTTAGTGTCGTGAGAAAGGAGGTCACCACAGCCTGCATTCACAGTATCTGGAATAACTGCTTGTAGCAAAGTTTCATCCAATGAATAGCTGCGTAGTTATCATTAGACAGTACCGAGTGACTTCACAACTAAATGCATCATTACAGGGTTATAATAATGCAATAATGGCACTTAATATACCGTCTACCAAAAAACACCGCTATCTCTGCAAGCACCCAGCTGCTTCTTCAGTTCAAAGTAAATTAAATGTAACATACCATCTAACAAATCACCTTCATGGCCTTGCCATCCTAAGATCTCTGTGAAAATCAATAGGGCTGCACTTGAGACTGCAGGCGCGTTGGTGGTGTGGCCAAGACTTGGAATGTAGACATATTGATCCCCAGCGGTTCTGTCTGGGAGGGTGCCAGCTTACACAGGCTGTCCATTACAATTCAGATACAGAGACAGACTGGCTGAGCGTGAATCTCTAAATGCACCTGCTCACTTCTCTATCTGGAGCGGCAGTTATAAATCTGGAGCAGCGAACAGCAAAATAAATAAATAAATACATTAATTTCCCATGATGTTTAACCTTCAAAGATTTCCCTTGAAGTTTGACACAGCTGCATAAGTTGTCACTTACGCTTCTTTTAAACTTGAGGGATCGCTCCTCTACTTAGTATTTGCACGATTTAAAAGGTGTGTGGGAGGGGGGGATGTTATTATTGCATCGCTGTCATTTTGCAAATGTGAAATGACAATGAGATAAGCTTGATGTTTTACTTACAGGCTTGATTTATTTGTGGAGTCTGTCCTATATAGTTGACTTTCATTTTAAGCACTTCCATGTAAAAGGTGTCAACACCAGCATGTAGTTTATTCTTTATTTCTCCTGTCTGACTACAAATAGAATGAATAGAAAAAATAGAAAAAATAGAATGACTCCAGTCCAGCCATCCTTTTATTTTGATATCATTTCCATATTTGGATGAGTTTTGACTTCCAAAAGACAAGCACTTATGCATCGTGGCAACTTTGTATATACCCCCTGGGATAATCCACATGATAGCATTATTTAAAGTGCTAGACACCACAGCTGTTTTTACAACTTTATTATGACTTACACATGAATGCCTGTATGCTGTGCTGCACACACTGCTCAAATGGATTTTGAAACATCTTATGTATTCCTCAGCAGACACCCTTACCCAAGGTGACTTACAGTTGTATGTTACATACTGGACGTTCATGTCCTCTGGTACTGCCCCCTGGCGCATTTGAGAGAATATTGTAAAAATGACAGCATGCTTTCTGATGTTTTAACTTTACAAAGCAAGACACAGAGATACAGTAGCTTGGTTGTAAGAGCTGTAATTTACAGTAGCTTGGTTGTAAGAGCTGTAATTTACAGTAGCTTGGTTGTAAGAGCTGTCATTTCTTTCAGTTGTTTTTCGATGACGGAAACACAGAGCAGATTTATCATTTGCCGCATTGTCTTCCTGCTTGTGCCTGTTAATTGTCTCCACTGTTCACTGTGGTCTCTATGCTATAAGAGCACACAGTCCAGATAACGTGGTGGCTCCGAGCAGTACATCACTATAAAGATTCCCAAGTCTATTGTGCTTACAGTCTTTCATCTAACAAGCATTCCATTCTACAACCACCATGTAAAAATGAAAGGCAATGCTCCATTTCTGATGAGGTACTTGTCCTTTCATGTAAGCTGATTTGTTTTATCAGTATGCCAGTGCATCCACACAGTGTTTTCCTGTACCTGATTGCCGCAGATAACCCCCCTTAAATTTGTCCTCCTGGGCAGAACTTTTCTTTTTGTCAAACATGACATGTAGGCTGTTCAGTAATGCAGCCCCAAGCCATACAGGAAGGGGTCGTATTTTTCATTAAACGGCCTTGCTTACATTTGATCTAATGTGGTCATCTTTAATAATGCGTCTGGCAAATTGTATTGGCAGGAACGGTTCTCTTGTAATCTGCACTGAGCATGGGATTTTATTAACACCTGACATTGATTTTAACTGGAATATGAAGGTGTGCATAATCCCTGTGACCTGCTCTTGACTGCTGCTGCTGCTGCTGCTGAATAAAGAAGACTACATTAGCTAAGCATAAGCGATGCCGCTGTGTCGTATTGTAAACCGTTCATTAAGAATGAAGACACAGTGATTGGAAAGCCCTAAAGGAAAGGCCGTCATGCTGTCATGTATTTATTATGTATTTATTTTGAAATATTGACACAGAATAAAAACGCTGCTGAGACGCAGGATTGTCTCATTTGCAGCGCTCTCTCTTTCCAAGCAGCTAATAAACATTTTTTTCATGGACGTTATCTCATCACGCAGCACTCTGTTCAGCTATACACAGTGCCTATTAATATATCTCATCACGAGCAAGCTGTGGGAAAGGGGACCCCATTCTGGTTTGCAAAGCTACATTGTTAAAGCACTTGCTTATCCCAGCAACACCTAAATGATAGACAGCGTCCTGTCTGCTGTTTATTTGAGCATGACAGCCAGTCATTTACTACGTTACTAAAAGCTGCTGTGTTAACCTAGTTTACTCTATGGAATGAATGAAAAATATTCATATAAAAATAGCTGGTAAAAGTTTGCATTTTTTATGCAAATTCACTAATCAATCCTAACTTCAACAATAAAGATTGGCATAAAAAGCATACAATTTGAAAGCAGGTAGTAGAAACCCATATCGCCATAACCCCTAGCACCTGACCAGCAGAGTTCCTGCTGTTTTTCCTCCAGCCTGTGAGAGCACAAGGGCCAAGTCAACTTGAGTGACTCATCCTGTGCTCCAAGGGCAGTGCTTTTACCAGGGCAGCCACTGCTGACTCTTATGGTAATCGCTTAAACAATGTGCAGAATAGTGTAAAAATGAGAGGCCTCCATATGAGACACTGGAACTATCCATGGTGCTGAAATTTGTAAGCCTCTGTCTCCTACTTATCATTATTAGATTAGTTAGCTGTTTTACATTCTGCTTGCCAGTAAGTACCTGGCACAAAGTACCTGTATAAACTGCAACATATTACACAAGCACGTGCAATTTAGGCTGGATTGTGCAATACAACTCTGCATGCAGTTTATTATTCTGTGAGAATGGCTGGATTGTGCAATATAACTCTGCAATGAAAAGCTTGTATGATATTTACTGAGCTGCTGGGTTTAGTAGCTGCCTGTTATTTACCTAGACTTGGCAAATAAAACATCAAGCTTATTTATTTTTTGGAAGGAAGGTAAATATACCCAGTACAAGGCTGAATTAAATTCAAGCCCACTGTGCTGTAAACACATACACTTTTATTGTAAGGCACTTTCACTTTACCCATCTTCTTTATGTTTATTATTATTTATTGTTATTGTTATTATTATTATTATTATTTTTACCAAATATTAAATTCATATTATTTTATTCTATAAGTAACAGATCACTTTACTGAGTGTGTTGAGAACTATATTCCACCCATGAATGGCTACTTACATTGGCTTCAGTATCTTCAGCTAGGTCCAAATAGTGCCACTATCCCATCTGCTAAGGAGTAACTTGTCTTTGTATGGGGCATTTAAACAGCGTGACTGTGTGTCTCTAATTACTGTGAGTGTTTCTGCTGCTGTATTCTTGGTTTTCAGGCATCTCATCCTGGTTAAACATGACAGAATTGAATTGGATTCAGCCACTTTGTAATTACATTTACATATCTGTTAGCTCTGCAATTTTTTAAAATTGTTTTGTGATATGCTTGCTGTTGCTAGGGCACCTTGTAAATGAAATGTATATTTCAAGCTCGTCATCCAATTAAAATAAGCTTCAAAACTGCAAGTGTGAAATGTTGGTAACCTGTAACTCCAGGGTCATGATGCAATGCTGAGGCACATACAGGCTTCCTGCCTGCTACTGGCTGACAAGTCCTGATTCATTCTTATTATCTGCTGTTTATTTATAGACTGTAGCAAAATGCATATATTATAAAAGAGACTTCAGCTTAGGGTTTATACAGCATAAAAAACAAACCTGGTGCTTTCTCTATCTGTCTTTCTAATACACCTTCTTGAAGGTCTATAGACTGCTCCCTTGGGACACTTGTCGGAATCCCTAATTATAATGCACCTAAACACTTCCGATCTCATAGCCTTATAATCCTTTGATTGTAGTGCCCAGAATAGCTGTTAGATATAGGCTGTTTAAAGGTCAAATGTAAAAACATGAACTCATTCCGGTATATATCCAGATAGGGTCCTCTATAATTGGGTCCTGCTCATAAAGCTTTAGTTATTTTAAAAAGGGACAGTATGTCCCAACCTGCCTAAAACTGGAAGAGATTATCTTTAAAGGAACGCAACGGCAACTTTAAAGACAAAACCCAGCCCTTAATACTTGAAGACACATGGCACTGATTTACCACTTTATCTTCATATGTTGACATATACTGTAGATTTGATATGCTTGAAGTACTTGGTAATGCTGATAGAGGGTATTTGAAATAAATTGAGCTGTGAAGACAGGTTGACTCTCTGTGAAATGGAAATATTTGAGAAAGCATTGCCAACCATCTTTATAATTGTCAGAAAGGATAATCCTTCAGGTCAAAGAAAAAATGAATAGCCTCCTGTCAACATAATTCCGAGCAGTGCAGTTCAATGGCACATTAAACTGAAGACAGATTTGCAACTTGTCTGTCAGGAATAACCTCCATCAGGGTCACATAGAACTCGCCAACACAACATTCGTCCTTGTGAGGAAAGTTATAGCAAACGAGGGAGGTGTCTCTAATTACTCGGTATTTACACAGCAGTTACTTAGGAAATACATGTGCACTTACTCATAATTACAATGCTGCTATGCATAGTTACAATGTACTTAACGTGTCATTTTGTTTGCACCTTAACCCTAAGTCTTCTCCCCCCTTCAGCAGTCACACGTTTCCTGCGATGTTAGACACAGAAGAAATCAAATCTAAAGGCATTCTGTGATATACATAGCATGCATCCTGCACTGTATTAATGTAGTGATACATTAGTGCTATTTGTACATATTGTACAGATGTTAATATGTATGTCCCAATACAGATGAACTAGAGGAAGACACTGATGAAGAGGAACTGCAGCTGGATGAGATTAATCATGTACTGGTTCTACTGCTACTGTTCTAGTGCTACTGTTATCTCTGCAGTTTCAGGAGTCGCTGAAACTGCAGATGGTTAAAATTGGCAATACAATTAATAGAAAAATCTCCCTCCTCCTTCTCCCACCTTCCCTCCCTCCCTCTGCTGAAAGCAAAGGAGCAAAGACTGCTGCTATGCATCTGGGTGTGTGGTTCACGGGATACCTTGAAGATACCCGAGGCATCTCTCTCCACTCATCCAGAGTCAGAGAAGAGTTCTGCAAGTGGAGCTGCCCTGCAGTGACAATACCCTGGTTAGCCACAGATACTGTAGAGTACGTGACTTTCCTGTTTGCACACAAGTCGAGGACACACTTGAATAATACCAGCAATTGTGCTCCTTTTAAACTGTGAGAGATTCTTTGCATCACAGTCAGATTTATTCATCTGCACCACACTGTCGCCTTTAGAGCTCAACAAGCAATTCCACCAGCGTCCGTACCACAGACCTGCGACAGCATGCCAAGTCATTAAAGAGTGGATTTATTGAATATCTGCCGATACGTGCTTCTTAAATGCAATTACGAGTACGACTTTCTGCACAGCCCTGCTGGAAACATGCCAGTGTTGCTCTGTGAGTTCAGGGTATAACAGGAACACTCTGCCAATGTCATGACCTGTCAGCACATTCATTAATATGACCTCTAAGCTGTTTCCAGATCCAGGAATTTTAACTTTAGGAAAGATAAGAAAATGTCCCCCTGTCTTAGCATGCATGAGTTTTACCTACTGTAGATATATATTACTTGTGTCTAAACAAGAGTTTTAATAACTCCGGGGAAAAAAAGGAAAGTCCATTAAAGTCTGCTGTCATACTGGTAACAGAGCAGTGCTTACAGACTGATGCCCCCCACAGACTTGTTACAAGGCAAGAATGTTCAAAAGCAAGGCTGTTATTCTGAAGTTCAGAGGCTCTTTATCAAGTTAATGTGTGGAAATGCTTTTTGCTGAAATAAAGATATGTCTTGTTCCTAATAAATAATTTAAAAAAGAAAACCAGGCAGGTTTCAAAGTATCTACAGCTGTCTCGTGTGAATGTGAGTAATACTAGCGCATACTGATTCATTTTCTACTGAACTCAATGCAATCCATAATTTATAGCACTTATTTTTTATGTGCTTTTATAATACAGGTATAAACATTGCAGACAGCCTACAGTTCTTCAACTGTAATGCAGTGCAATTGGAAAGAAAGACACGAGCCAGGCAGCAATGATGCAATTAGAGTAAAGATAATGAAGTACTGCACACATCTTCAACTATCTGTCTATTAAAGTCATAAATTGTGTGGACAGTGTTTCTTATTACACTGCTCCCACTCCACATGAAATCCTCATTTTGCAGGCATTCAAACTGATCTATATATTTAAGGATGGCACTTTCAAATTGCACTTAAAGAGTGTAAGCCCTATTATGTCAGCAATAACAAGGAATTGCTACCCAAGTCCAAGAAGATTGATGAGGTTCCCTGCAAGAAATAAGCACTTCCTTTCAATAGGTTATTTACTGCGGAGTAATTCTATAAAATAGCTATAAAGCACATTTAAATATTATTAGCCTCCAAAAAAGAAGCTGTTTAGATCTTTCAAAACAATACTTTACATAAAACTAACATACACTGAGATAGAGTTCATTTCTATTACTGCACCAGATGAATGAGTCATTTTACACTAATCATCACACTGTCCAGGGTTATTAACAGCATGCCTGCTGACATGAGAAACTCCAGTGAAGTTACAAGCCAGGTGCTGAACTCTCAGGTTCATGGATGCTCTTTTCATGAAACAGGAAAGGCTGTGTGAATTCCTCCATGGTGGGGTTGACTTCACACCCAGACCAAGCATTTACCAGGACTGTCAAAAAAATGACTTTTTAATACGCTGGATTACTTTCATTTTTACAGTAGACCACATTACACAGTTTACTTGGGTGCTGAGCCAATTATTTAAATGGGACACATATCAAATAAACAACTGTAGCTCAGTGTATAATGAGCCTCATCAACACTTGTCTAAAACACATACTTTATTCAGCTACTGGAGAGAATGTGCTTTTGCAGCCCACAGTTATTACCACGGAATACCCAGTTACATTACCATAGGAATAATTAGCTGCCAGGGAGCTCTAAGAAGCCAGTTCAGGCATTGCTGATACGAAGGGACATTTCTGATAACTGGCAGCATTAATACAATAGCTACAAACATATATGATCCTACACGTTTAAACAAGTGTTTTGGACTACAATGTTATTGGGTTTTTGTGTTTTATCATCATGTACTATTTTAATACAATTATAATTGATGTGTATATCCAGAACACTGGACACACCAATATGATACATCCAGATGCATTTTGGCCAGGCAGCACAGGGTTAATATTAATGTGTGGTTGCACAGATAAGAAGCATGTCTTTTGTTGTGTTTCCTTTCAAGACTGCATTGCACATCCAATGCAGTTCCCCTAATACCTGGGGTAAAAGCTAGAAAGTGGGTTTATTTTTACATTATAGGGATTCATGCATTTTACTTTTAGCAAACTTGCTTAGATAAGGAATTACTGTAATTTGTGATAAAGACTGCTTTGAATTCAAACTGTTGGCATGCTGTTGTAAAGCAGATTAATATATGATTTATAGCAACAAGGAGGATTTTCCATTTTATACATGCCACCATGATATATGAATGCAGATCAATTTCAGCAGTATTTCCTTGAGACTCTGTGCATGCACAAATGGGATGATTTATACATTGAGCCCAAGATGAATGCAACCGTTTTATCTAGTTATTTTTCATGGGATAATAATACATTTTTCTTTAAGGACAGAAAAGGCAGCGCTCCAAGGAAGCTTTTGTGCTGAGTGAACGAGGACAAGCGTGCAAAAGCAAAATAAAAGAACTGGCCCTCTGTCTCAGTTGTGAATTTTGTTGTTTACAAACCTGGGACTATGATCCCCCTTTCACTTATTCACAAGAAATCCAGTCCAATTTCTGAAAGTGAGGCCCTTGGTGTTAAGACCTCCATGCCTTCACCAAGTGCTCCTGACGGCTCTTTATGGATGATACAAACCAGACTTTAGAACAGTTTAGAAGAGGAGTATGATCATTAGAGTTTGATTGTATATGTTACTGCAGTATGTGCTTCAGGGAGTAGGGTTTTGTCCTTAGTTTACTGCAGCATTCAATGACAAAGCATGGCATCATGAGAGATGAGGGCGGTGAAGCATAGTCAAGCAAGGGAAAGCGCAGAAGAGGATGAAATCTCCTGTTTCACTGAATCATCTCTTGAGCTTCCCTGTAATCCCTTTATAGAATGAAACTACTTCAGAGTTCAGGAGACACAGATGGATGAGGTTCGTTTATATATTTATTTAGTCATTATAACAGGGTCAATGTGAACAATTGCACTGGATTTCATTAGACACAGGGCTTATTTTCAGAAAATGGCATTGCTGTTTAACAAATGATAGGTGAATGTGCCCTGCTCACATTTTCAGCAGCTACTGTAATCCAGTTACTAACATCAGGGTTGAATTGTCTTCTTTCTGGGAAACTAACATAAAAGGCTTTCCTAAACAGTGCTGTGAATGTTTCATTGTGGTTACTGCCATTGAGCCCCATTGCATTTATAACCTTCCAAACGATCAAGCTGCTTTGCATGTGCTGTATAACAATGACTGTGGGACATCCCATCAATAAATTGTTGACCATTCTGGAATGACATCAGATGTCATTGACGACAAGAGGCCTTTTGACACTGCTGTATGTAGCCGACCTCAATCTGCAGTTAGAGCTAATGACAGAAAGTCTCCATTAGACTGCTAAAAAAAACTGGTTTTAACCCAATTTTACAGGCAACCAGCTATCAAACTATCATCTAACAACCATGTGCCTTATAGAGCACATATTCACAAAGCTTAAACTCAAACTCTGTTTAGATACGCTGTCTAGAACAGTCTTGTGATTCTCAAACTGTACTTTGTTGCATTTCAAATACATTCAAATCCAATACAATAGGTCTGGAGTTCTTTGTGTTGCTGTTTCTCAGCCCAGTCAAGCTCAGCTGCTCTTACACACTCCTGAATGAATGTAACCACAGGAACACACACTTCTCCTCTCTAGGGAATGTACAATAGCCTAATCCCAATTTAATGAGGGCTTTAAAGGCACGTCACACTGACAGTTATCTCCTGCTTATCCAAGATCCCACCCCACAATGGCTTTCGCCTTGCCGTCCTAAACCGGTCCACCCTTAAGACTGTAGGGTTGACCCCTGAACCTGTCTGTGAGTCACTGATCCTTTACTGATCCTCTGTCCTGGCTCAGCTTGTCTGATTCAATGCTGGTTCCCTACCAAGAGAGTCAGCTCGCTCAGCTTGCAATTTACAAATGATGATTGGGGGATTGATTTCCCAGTCATCCCCTTTAATACAATTCTATGATAATCTTTTTAAACCCCATTCCTTTGCACCTGCTTATGACAATTAACTCAACCCAATCTGTCAAAATTCCATCATTTCGATTGGTATCACATCCACTTCTTACGCTTGTTGGAAAAGCGCATTCCATTTATTAAAGTTCTCTTACCGCCCTCAAACCCTGGGGATTCACATCTGTGTTTCTGGGGGTGGGTTCCATGATGCCGGCAATTCAGAATTTGAAACATAATCAGTGGCATCCTTTTACAGGTTGGCATGATTAAAATATGTATTCTCTTGTATGCAACAGATCCCTGCTAACACTATGCTTCTGAAAAAGGAGTAAATGTTTACGTGATAGAACATGGCCTGGAGTACTGCGCTGCATAAAAAACACCATGAGAGACCAATGACAGATCCAACAAGCAAGTACACTGGCAGCTGTCCTGTTTCTCCTGAGCCCCTCCCTGGACTGAATTGCTCACTGATCCAGGTGCTTTTATACACGTGGTCAGGTGGAACTGGCAATCACTTAACCAATTTAACCTGACCACATTCACCACCTTTGCTTGTTTAGATGAAATGCATTGAATTGAACAGTGAGGTGTCAGGTTTTAACACTGAAGTCGATTCTAAATTGCTTGAGAGCATCAGAGTCCCTTGCAGTGCTCTGAGTTGTGCTGATTGCACTGCACTGCTGTGCCAGAGATCGCCGGCCAACGCTTCTCTCTTTACATCTGAAGCTGGAACTGGCTATTTGATTAAAGCAATATGCATCATTCACACTGGGACGCTGTTTGTCATGTTTGGTAGATCCTAGTAGAGGTTCAGGTGGAATAGTTGATGACGGGATGCCAAGAGATAGAGACAGTCGTCTTGACAGGGCAGTGCTTCCGAAGGTGACAGGCATACACAGGCAGACTTTTTACAAGCTGTCACCAGAGGTGCCTTTTTAAGCCTTGGATGGATTAACTTGACATCTAGGGGATGAGACTGTCAATTACGCTTGGTTCAGACAGAGCAGTGTAAATGTCTCCCTGCGTTCAGAGAGTCAGCATTGTCTACATAAACCTGGAAGCCCTTCAATTCGAGAGCGTGGTGGCAAGTTATTGCATTATTAGAAGCTGCGAGCTCCCAGTTGCTGAATTTCTGTGTGGACCCAATTCTTCAGGTTGATGTGAAAAACACACAGCATTTACTGGGTAGCGTTATGCTGCTGCAGTCTAACTGCAGACCTAAAACTGTTTCTTATGGCACTTATGGCACTGTTCACAGCTCACATTTCAATAGCAGCACAAGCAAACATGAATATTTTTGTCTCCAGGTTTCTTGGACCATATAAAATCAGAAAACCAACTGATTGCAGCAAAGCAACATTTAGCCCCTATAAATACCTTACCAGTCCCTGGAGGACAAAGTCCAGCCATGCAGTTGTCTGCTTGAGCTCACTAGGCACCTCGCCAGCAGGGGCCGCTGTAGCGTGGTGAGGTGACGGTTTTGTCTACCAAACCCGCGGGAGTTCCAGAGTCAATGTGACTCTCCCTATGGAATCCCTATGGCATCTCTGTACATCCAGGATGCTACCCTCACTGCATGACTCACCCTGTACACCACATGGCCGTGCCTTTACCAGGTGAGCCACTCAAGGACCCTCCCTAAAAATGTATCCTGGAGTAGATTGAATACTGTACTTTATCATCAACATTGAATGCAAGCCGACCATTGAAAATCAGAAAAGGTCTGCTGTGCAGCAGCATTCCATAGAGATCCTATCTGCAAGTATATATCTGCTGTGCAGCAGCATACAATAGAGATCCTATCTGCAAGTATATATCTGCTGTGCAGCAGCATGCAATAGAGATCCTATCTGCAAGTATATATCTGCTGTGCAGCAGCATACAATCGAGATCCTATCTGCAAGTATATATCTGCTGTGCAGCAGCATGCAATAGAAATCCTATCTGCAAGTATATATCTGCTGTGCAGCAGCATACAATCGAGATCCTATCTGCAAGTATATATCTGCTGTGCAGCAGCATGCAATAGAAATCCTATCTGCAAGTATATATCTGCTGTGCAGCAGCATGCAATAGAGATCCTATCTGCAAGTATATCTGCTGGGCAATGT
>JAGXEW010001205.1:0-26664 GCA_030684275.1 Acipenser oxyrinchus oxyrinchus | reverse complement strand
TATATATATATATATATATATATATATATATATATATATATATATATATATATATATAGTTTAATCCACCCTATATTGCTTAGAAAGTTTTAGTGAGGCTTTGGGCTGCCTGCTTATTTTTATTGCCTATGTGGTTAATTTAGTTCACTGTAGTTAATCCTTAACTATAGAAAGACTCATCAGATCTATAAAAATACCAAGAGGAAATGAGTAACAAGTATAGGTAATGTTGGTGTGACGTCATTTCCATCTGATACAAAGAAGCTTTAGATACGGCTTTATCACATTGATATCACTGTCTGCTGTATATTAAAACATACAGTAAGATCATCAATCATACATAATAATAATAATAGATACAGGAGCTTATGTTTTCTGGTTTTGTTTAAATATCTGAAGTGATGGGCAGCATTGTTCGTATCCTTTCAAAACTCACCAACAGGTGGCGCCATTTACCACTGCCTGGACTTCATTACAGCGACACAGAAGAGGTATTTGGTTTAATACTGCATGTGAGCAGCGTGTGGCTAGGAAAGACTGCGCTAAAGTGAATAAGCAGGTTTTCTGTAGGGCACCGGAGTCTGAAGTTTGATTGTTTTATATGCAATTGGAGTGCTTTGCAATGATCCTTTTCTAATTAGTTACTGTACCTTTAAGCAATGTTGCTAGTTCTTTAACACCACCTAATGGACTGTGCTTGTTGAATCCCTCTCAGTTGAAGTGAGAGTTGTAGATAACCCCTCGGTTTAGAGGCTAAACTAAAGAAGTTCCCGATTCAGCAGCACGTATGTTATACTGTAGAGTGGAACTAGGCTCTGTACAGTCCAAAGCGTTTGGCTACTGAAGTCAATGTGCTCTCTTTGCTTGTACCTGCAGTCTGTGTCTGGCCTGCCCATCTTTAAAACTTCAAATATCTGTTATTGTTATTTCATGCAAGGACATTATTGAGATTCGGATGTTCGATGTATCAAAGGTGTGTGTGTCAAGACTGTTGAAAACCAGATCGAAGGGCTGGATTAATTCCAGCTTGTAATTCAATTGTCAGTTTGTCCTGTAGTCCTCTTCTGGAACAGAGTGAATAACTTTCCATCTCTTTCATTTGCTCACTCCTCACAGAAACGAAACTTAAAATTGAGTTTCTATTTACAAAATGTTGTTTGGCATTGGCACAAAATGTGATGACGCATGGAGGATAATTGTTCTTACTCAAGTGAATCATAAGATTCGGTACACCATGTTCTGCCAAAACAAAATGCAATTTTCCCACTACAAGTCTTTACAACCTCACTTTGTGTTGTATTCCACCACTTTATACAACTTCACAGCATGTCACTCATACACCTCAGAATTACATTACACCTTCCCCAGAATTATTTTCATCTGGTCCACATTGTACAAACCGCAAAAAGGTTTACACTTCGTTTACATGGGCAATAATGACTACCTAAATGTCACCCGAAACCACATCTGTAAGTTTTGACTTTTTACAGCCCCGATTCTCTTAAAAATGTTTAATCTAAAGCTTGAAATACTATCAGTTATAAACTTAGGCTGGGGCTAAATCAAAACTTTGACAACCCGCTAAATGCACTTAACAAAACTGAATTTAATACTGTTTTATTTTTTTTGTAAGTACCTGTGACAGAAATATAATGAGTTCTGGTGATAAATCTTCCTCCCGACCTGTGAGGGCGCTAAAGTACGGGAGGAGAAGTATCTGGAAGGGCTGGCCTGACAGTTCGTTTCTGGGACCGGGAAGTGGGTCAGCCTGGAAAGAAGCGAGACTCTGTTGTAAGACCGTTTTGACTTGAAAGGTAAACGAGGGGCAGCTGCAAGTAATAAGGCAGCTGCAACCGTTTACCTAGATATCATGCGGGATTACATATAGGGGCCAGGGTAACGCTGATCTTTTCCTTCGTTTGGGTAAAGCTCGGTGGAGAGAAGGACTGAGAGTGGAGCTCTCAATTAGAAAGAAAAGGAGACGTGTTACGTGTTTGTGTTGTGTTTATCTGTCTGTCTAATTGTCCGTGTTTTTGCATCACCAGACAGTTAAAGCACACCTCCGGAGCTGTGGCAGAGGGTCAGCACAAATCCGGAGCACCACTGCACTACCGTCACCACTTACCTGTGTTTCACTCCGCACCAGCACGACTGCACTCACCCCGGACTGGTGACCGTGTATTTGTTTTTGTTCAGGACTGTGCCCTGTGTGTTATCCCCGCGCTTTACACATTGTTGTGTATAGCCGGGGATTTATTATTTTACGGTCGCCAGACCGGGATTATAAATAAAGCACTTTATCACTGGATACCGTTGTCTGTCTATCCCTCCTGCATCACATCACCGCTACACCTGTTCCCCTTCCCTAGCCACTTTGCCACACGTGGTGTCAGATCACGGGATCATGGACCGCAACGCACTGGCGGAGCTGCTGCAGGCGCTGGAGGGCAGACGGGACGCAGAGGAGAGAAGGAGGGAGGAGCGCTACACGGCGCTCATTGAACGGGTAGGGCTGGCCGTTGCCGCAGCAACAGCCCCTACCACAACACCGTTGATGTCGCCCCCGAAGGCACGGGCGATGAAGATGTCGGCGGAGGATGACCCGGAGGCGTATTTGGTGGCGTTCGAGCGGCTGGCCACCGCGGCGGCTTGGCCGCGGGAGTTCTGGGCCAGCCAGTTGGGTCCCTGCCTGATCGGGGAGGCTCAGGCAGCGTACCAGGCTATGAGCGACCATCACGCCACCGATTACGACCTGGTCAAACAGGCTATCCTCCGCTGCCTGAATATTACCACGGAGACCCACCGGGCACGGTTTAGGGAGTACCGGAGAGCCCCGGAGACACGCCCCAGGGTGGTGGCAGAGCGGTTGTGCGACCACATGGTGCATTGGCTGACCCCCGGGAAGAAGACCGCCCAACAGATGGGGGAAACCATTGTGGTGGAGCAATTCTGCCATGTGGTCGGCGCCGAAACCCAAGCGTGGATACGGCGCCACAACCCTGACACGCTGGAGGAGGCGGTCAAGTTGGCCAAAGACTTCGAGGACTCCCTGACTTCTGCCCGGGTCGGGATCCTGTCGACCCCTGCCCTTCGGAGCAATCGCCCTCTCCCTCCCTCTCCTCCAACACCACCACCACCACCAGTGTTCCCGGGACCCAGACCTCCGAGAGCGCCGACCCCATTGAGCCCCTTGCCTCCCCCATGGAGACCAAGGTTGGCCCCAGCTGGGGTAGAGGTGCTGCCCTTCCCCGTTGCCATACCAGCAGCGGGACAGATTTACACCCTATGCCCCTCTGTCCCTCCTATCTGTTTTAGGTGCCACCAGCGGGACATCTGGCCAGGTCATGCCCCGCTGCCATGGAGTGTGACGTGGCCGCGTGCAATTGGGCACCTGAAACTGGTAAGTGTGGGGAAAATGGTCGGGAGGGGCCTTGTTTGATCAATGTTGTTTTAGGGCATGTGAAAACCCACGCATTAGTGGACACAGGGTGTGAGCAAACCTTGATTAGGACAGCTCTCCTGGGCGGTGTGTCGTAGCGGCCACGAGGTCAGGTGGCCATCTCCTGTATCCATGGAGACACGGCGGCATACCCCATGGTAAAAGTATATTTATCGGTAGGACCGATAAAACGTCACCTTGTAGTCGGGGTGGCGGAAAGGTTGCCACACCCAGTTATTCTGGGCCGAGACTGGCCAAAATTCAGAGAATTGATACAAAAAATGGCAGTCTCAGCCACACACGTAAACGTGGCAGAAAAAAAAGGAACGGATTGGTGATGTGTTTCCTTTTCACACTGAAATGTTTTCCCCTTTTTTCCGTCCTAGAAAAACAAATAAGGAGAGACGGACCGCGAAATGGGAGGGAGCGTTTTTGAGACAAGGCTGGGGTCTGGTGGGAGAGTGCTGCAATGGTAACAAACGCCAGTCGAAGGGAGTGGGAACGCAGTGTGACCGAGAGCGAGGTTACTGGGCCGACTAGGGCAGAGGTTATTCCAGCCCCTCTCAATGTACCGGACCCATGGTACTCAAGCGGACCTAGTGTGGGGCCAACATAACGACCCGTCACTGGTGCACGCTTGGGGCAGGTCCGGTCCATTGAAGGTAAGGATGCTGATGGCGCTGGGGCGCTTGTATATCCACATTTCAGTATCAAGGGGCAATTACTGTATAGGGTAAACCTAGCCGCGGGCACAGGACAGCCTGTAACACAATTGTTGGTTCCCCCGTCTTGTCGGACCGAGGTCATGAGGCTGGCGCATGATATCCCTTTTGCCGGGGCACCTCGGAGCCGAGAAGACGAGGGAACGGATATTGGCTCGATTCTATTGGCTGGGTCTTCATACTGATGTGTCGAGATATGTAGCCACATGCCCAGACTGCCAGCGAGTAGCGCCGTGTCCAGTGCGCCCCGCCCCTTTGGTCCCACTGCCGATTATTTCCACTTCTTTCGAGCGCATTGCAATGGACATAGTGGGCCCTTTGCTACCTTCTGACTCCGGGTATACGCTTATATTAGTGGTGGTGGATTATGCAACTCGATACCCGGAGGCAGTTCCATTGAGGTCCACTAGTGCCGCTGCAATAGCCACTGAGTTAGCGCAGATTATGGCTAGAGTAGGGATCCCCAAGGAGATTTTGACCGATCACGGAACCAATTTTTTGTCCAACACGTTACAGCAAGTGTACAAAATATTGAAAATACGTCCCATCAGGACGTCCGTTTATCATCCACAAACGGACGGTCTGGTGGAACGCTTTAATCAGACCTTAAAGTCGATGCTGAGGCGATTTGTAACACAGGAGCAGAAACATTGGGCATCGCTTCTTCCCTACCTCCTTTTGCGGTGAGAGAAGTGCCGCAGAGTTCAACGGGTTCTCCCCTTTGAGCTCCTGTACGGCCGGCAGCCTCGCGGCATTCTCGACCTGCTGAGAGAGGGTGGGAGGAGCACAAAGGCTCGTCCAAAATGTAGTGAAGTATGTGCTCCTACTAAGAGATCGCCTGGATTTGGTCGGTCGCTTGGCCCAGGACAACCTCAGATCGGCTCAGCACCGACAGCAGCAGCATTACAACAAAAATGCACGGATTCAAACCTTTCGACCAGGGGACAAGGTAATGCTGCTACTTCCCTCATCAGAATCAAAACTGTGTGCTAAATGGCAGGGGCCGTATGAGGTGATTCGGGCTATAGGGAAAGTAAATTATGAAATTAGACAGCCCGATCGCCGGAATGAACGGGAAATTTACCATGTTAATTTGTTAAAGCCCTGACAGGCAAGGGAGGTCTTATTTATAGCCCCAGGCAATATGGAGGATGATTTAGGCCCCTGTCCAGAGACCCCAAGCACAAGAGCGATTTCAATGGGGGAACAATTGGTTCAGGATCAGCAAAGAGAGCTGCGTAAGCTTATTGAGGAGTTCAGCGATGTTTTCTCTGACATGCCCGGCAGAACAAACTTAGTTGAATATGACATTATCTCTCCACCAGGTGTCACAGTGCGAGAGAGACCGTACCGGATCCCGGAAAGTCGACGGCGGCGCTCGCAAAGAGGTATGGGATATGCTCGAGCTTGGGGTGATTGAACCTTCCAGGAGCGAGTGGTGCAGTCCAATTGTCATAGTGGCTAAGAAAGACGGCACCAACCGCTTCTGCGTTGATTTCCATAAGGTAAACGCTATTGCTAAGTTCGATGTGTATCCCATGCCTCGGGTCGACGAACTTTTAGACAGACTGGGAAAAGCGAGGTTTATTTCCACTCTGGACCTGACGAAGGGATACTGACAAATCCCTTTAACCCGCAGCTCCAGAGAGAAAACCGCATTTTCAACACCAGAAGGGCTGTTCCACTTTAAAACCATGCCATTTGGGCTACATGGTGCGCCCGCTGCCTTTCAGAGACTGATGGACCAGGTTTTACGCCCACATCATGAATATGCAGCAGCGTATATTGATGACGTGGTGATTTACAGCTCCACCTGGCGAGAGCATTTGGCTAGGGTTGCAGCCATTCTTCAGTCTCTAAGGGCAGCCCGGCTGACAGCTAACTTGAGGAAATGTGCGTTTGCAAAAAAAGAAACTCAATATTTGGGATTTTTAATGGGAAATGAAAGGGTGAGACCTGTGGTCACCAAAATCCAGGCTTTGGTTGATGCAGCGATCCCCAAAACCAAGACTCAGGTGAGGTCACTACTGGGCTTAGCTGGTTATTACCACCGTTTCATCCCCGAGTACGCCACAGTGGTTAACCCATTAGTTGACCTCACCAAAAAGAGCGCTCCAAATTTAATTAAATGGTCAGCTGAGTGTCAGGGGGCGTTTGATACGATTAAGCGTAGACTTTGCCAGGCCCCCACTCTTATTACTCCAGATTTCACCAAGCGATTCATCCTCCACACCGACGCATCGGATGTAGGTTTGGGTGCAGTCTTGTCCCAAAAGTAGCTGGAGTAGAACACCCGATAGTGTACCTAAGTAAAAAATGTTACCTCGAACGTAACTACTCAGAAGTCGAAAAAGAGTGTTTGGCCATTAAATGGGCTACTCACTCTTTACAATACTACCTGCTGGGACACTCATTTGATCTGGTCACAGACCACGCCCACTCAAGTGGTTAAGCACAATGAAGGACAGCAATGCCCGGAAAACTCGGTGGTATCTGGCATTGCAGCCCTTCATGTACCATATGGTACACCGTGCGGGAAAGACCACCAAAATGCGGATTATTTTTCCCGGAGGGGGAGTAATGGGAAGGTAGATTTAGCCGAGTGTTCCTTCGGCTCCACTCTGAGCGGTGGGATATGTGACAGAAATATAATGAGTTCTGGTGATAAATCTTCCTCCCGACCTGTGAGGGCTTAAAGAACGGGAGGAGAAGTATCTGGAAGGGCTGGCCTGACAGTTCGCTTCCGGACCGGAAGTGGGTCAGCCTGGAAAGAAGCGAGACTCTGTTGTAAGACCGTTTTGACTTGAAAGGTAAACGAGGGGCAGCTGCAAGTAATAAGGCAGCTGCAACCGCTTACCTAGATATCATGCGGGATTACATATAGGGGCCAGGGTAACGCTGATCTTTTCCTTCGCTTGGGTAAAGCTCGGTGGAGAGAAGGACTGAGAGTGGAGCTCTCAATTAGAAAGAAAAGGAGACGTGTTACGTGTTTGTGTTGTGTTTATCTGTCTGTCTAATTGTCCGTGTTTTTGCATCACCAGACAGTTAAAGCACACCTCCGAGCTGTCGCAGAGGGTCAGCACAAACCGAGCACCACTGCACTACCGTCACCACTTACCTGTGTTTCACTCCGCACCAGCACGACTGCACTCACCCCGGACTGGTGACCGTGTATTTGTTTTTGTTCAGGACTGTGCCCTGTGTGTTATCCCCGCGCTTTACACATTGTTGTGTATAGCCGGGGATTTATTATTTTACGGTCGCCAGACCGGGATTATAAATAAAGCACTTTATCACTGGATACCGTTGTCTGTCTATCCCTCCTGCATCACATCACCGCTACACCTGTTCCCCTTCCCTAGCCACTTTGCCACAGTACCTTATTTCTTCTACTCATAAAAAGAAAACGCTATTAAATACAGTTTTGTTAACTGCGATTAGCGGGTTGTCAAAGTTTTGAGTTAGTCCCAGCTTTAGTGTTGAACTCTGAAACCTAGGATGCTGGATGATAAAGTTTCAGGTTTTGTGCTGTTGTAAAAAATTAACTGGCCTGACCATTCAGAGCTTAAAGTAATTGCAGCTAACAAAACAGTTCCATAAAATGTCTGTGCCACGCCTTTATGCTATAGCAGACGTATTTTCAT
Source organism: Acipenser oxyrinchus oxyrinchus (assembly GCA_030684275.1). NCBI lineage: Eukaryota > Metazoa > Chordata > Actinopteri > Acipenseriformes > Acipenseridae > Acipenser > Acipenser oxyrinchus. The sequence continues at coordinate 18,859 of JAGXEW010001205.1, read as the reverse complement.
TTAAAGACATGATATCTGGTCCTATGCTAAGTTAAAGCCACCGTCTTGCACTTTCTGATTAATTTCAATGGGAGAATGAAAAGTTTAAATAATTTTTAGCACAGACTTTGTTTTTAGGTAGCAGTGCCATCATTAAAATGTATTCCCAGGCAGGTGCATGATAAGAAGTAAAACATTTCCTGTTGACTGTTGTGGAAGATTTCTCAAAAGCTGTGTTGTACAAATCAGGGATGCTTTAAAGTGAACAAAGCATATTCAAAACAATTGCTATGGGAGAGGGATGAGTTAAGGATTTATTAATAAAAACACAGTGTTATTAACATGATGACTAGAATTTGATCAAAGCCAAGCGCGCTTTGTTCAGACGCTCTCGGCGCTCTATGAGATTTCGACGCTTCTCTGCTGCAGTTCCCTCCTCCTCCACCAGCTCATCCACCAGGTCCCTCTTCTGGAGAATACTGAACATCTCTTTCTGCAGCTTGGTGGTCGACTCCTGTATCTGGTAGTACTTGATAGCCATGGGCACAAGGTCCGCCAGACGACTGGAAGCAATCTGTTCAATGAGAATCAAGGAAAATTACAGGATGATAAAATAATCACACACAAGGGGGGAATTCACAAAGAGAATAAAAAGGCCGAAATCAATGTGTGTGCCCCCCTGCTTTTCTAGAGGCTGATTGGTGCTGGTCTCTTTCCCCAGACTTGTTTTCCGCAGCAGACTCCCTGAACGTTTGTGTATCTGCAAGCCCCTTTGTCGTGCCCCCGCTGTTAATAAGATAAAGTCGAAGTTAAGATAAATATAAAAAACATACACAACCTTGTAATAGGTTTTCAGATGGGTTGTCAGAAGGGAGACCTCTGATTTTCTGCTCATCAGACCCTTGTTATTATTGTGCATAGAGCCTTCCACTGTGTGCTCCATCAGCTCCAGCCTGTAGCTGTAAGTCGAATCCTGTGTATAAATCATTGACTCCATCCTGAAGAGCGTCTTTATCATCTGGTTGGCCTCATCATCTTGCATTTGGCGGATTTTGTCAATTATAACCTTAAGACAGCATTGCAATGATGTTATTACATGTCCAGCACTTGAACCTAACATTGACTCTGCAAATACTGCTTAAGGTTTCTTATTTTAAATTGTGCACTAGCAATACTGCATATTATGTCAAATATAATAAAACCCTACAAAAGAACCAGCAACTTTGGTTAATTACATAATATATTAAAAGATACAACACTTAATTTAGGTGTCTTTTACTTTAATGGTTTGATTATAAAAAGATCTGTAAACAGTTAACTCAAATTTCAAATGGGTCACCAGTGGCTTATTGTACCTACTAAAATCATTGCTGTTGTAAGTAGGGTTAGAAGATTTCCATGATGCCACAGCAACTCTGAAGCCATTAAAATAAAAGTATATGGTAACACAATCATAAAGATTAAACATTTGGTCTATTTATTGCAGCTCATAACTCGTTTTCTTTCGTCATCTAGTGAAAACATGTTAAATGTACAAAAAGCCCACTTCTGGTCAGGTGCCCCACAAGTCCAGACTATCTTCCCTGCTGAAGTTTGGAGGGTGATAACAAGAGATTGGCTTGACAGCAAGACCAAGATTGCCCATTGAGCTTCAGCCCTTGAGCGGTATGGAATCAAGCACCTCAACTGAGTAGAAATAACAGGGAGGAAAGTGATGATCAAAAGAGAAGAAAAATAAGGGATTCTGGAATTCGGCAATTTCCTTACCTTTGTCTCCTTCAGCAAGTTGGGCAATCCAGCAAAATGCTTATAAGCCAATTTGGTAAGCACAGACTTCACCTTATCTGGAAACATATACAGTATATATCAGAGTAATATTGTATATGTGGTTGGAGTAATATTATAACACCACAATGTTTTTTGTTTGTTTTTTAAAGAAAATAAGGACAGTGGTTACCTGACATTTTTTTCTGCATATCCAAAGCAGGTTCCTCTAATTTGCTGATAAGACGTTTGGCTGAAGATTCAAAAACTCTGTAGTGTAAGAATCCTGGCAACTGTCTTCCACGGCACCTTTCTATATAACCTTCTACCTTGTTACGGAAGTCATCCTCAGCTATGGAACAAACAGTCATTTGACATTTCCTGTATTTTGTTTGTTAGCGTTTACAGACAAATCCCCCAGATATAAAAAAAAACCAACAACATCACAAGCTGTTTCTAGAAATAAACCAGAATTCTCTTTCAACTTAAAGGAGTGTTAACCAAAAAAAAAAAAAATGAAAACTATTTTCTTGCCTCTTTTACCAGCATTAGCATTTCTTGTGAAGAAATTATTTTGGTTCTTTAATTGTTTTTTACACTTTAAAATCATGGACACAACTGCATGGTTCTGCATGGCTTGGTATGTCGTTGTATGCAGGTCCACATCAACAAGGCTGCATAAACTCAAACTAATACTTACTCTCTAAATCGGATTCCTGCTGGTCCAGATAGCATTGCCACTCCTCAAAACACTCTCGACTAGCAGGAAACAGCTTCAAATCACTCACAAAATCCTGGGAAAAATCTCCAGATGCCAGGGCAATGATGTCATTGCAGAATTCTCTTATTTTCTGTGGTTGAATCATGAACATAAGACAGGGGTGTCAAACTCCAGTCCTCCAGGGCCGCAGGGTCTTCTGGTTTTCATTCCAACTTAATCTCTCAATTAACTTAATTGATCTAATTGTTTGTTTAATTGGACATATTTAATATTTTTTCAAGGTCTTTTACAGTTGATGATTTAAAAAATGCACTTGATTCAAGGTACACGGCCTATGAAACATTCTGAGGCTTGGAGAGAAGTGTTAAAGCTGTCCAATTAATCAAATAATTAGACCAATTAAGTAATTGAGAGCTTGGGTGGAACGAAAGCCAGAAGGCACTGCGGCCCTCCAGGAACTGAGTTTGACACCCCTGACATAAGAGATACCATTAGGTGACTGTTAAACTGTATATATTTGTTTTGTAAATTGCTCAAGCTTTTTTACTACTAATCTAACAATTTAAATGTTAAAGAATGCAAACATAAGGAAGGGCTTGTAGGACAGTGGGTGTGCATTTACATTACAGGAGGGACATTTAAAGGTGTGAAAGTAAATCTTTATCTTAATCTTATTCCTTGCATGCACAGGGCATGGGAATGTAGTGCTTGTTATTCATTTTCTTCCAGTTTTCGACATGAAATTTGCATTGTCTGGAATAAAATGGCACCTGTCGTTAGAAAGCTCTTGATTTTATGATCACAATGCTACAATATGTGGCTTCATCTGCTGCCTTTAAAATGATGACTTTGGCATTTATAAGATTGTATTTCAATAGGTTTTAATGTCTCACATGAACTGCCATGCCAGGCATATACTGGTTGTTCAGTAGCATAGAGTCCAGGGACTTACATTGCTCAGGAAGCTTTCTTTTCTGGAATCATCAGATGGTGCTTCTCCCATTAATGCCAGTTCCTGGTTGGTTTCCTCAACTTTACTCTGAAGCTGGGATTCAATTGTAGAAAGGGATTTCTGTTTGAAAAGGAATGAAAAGTGTCATTAGAAAAAAACACAAGCGATTGTTAAAATTGTAGGTCTGGAAATTGCAATTAGCAACATATTTTGTAAAAGAAAAAATAGTTTTTGTCAATCGTTTTGTAACTACTGTAGTAAGACCTACTGTTATGCCCAGGCCGCGAAAGTAATCCTAGTGTAGGTTGTAACTTTTATAATTTAGTACATTTGGATTTTACTATCACAAAATCACAAATGTCATCTTATTTAGTTTCATGTGTCTTTATCATACCAGTTTGTTTGCATTCCATACTTTTCCTAGTTCGTCTTGCAGTTTAAAATGTGAACGCCTCAATCTTGAAAACAACACCTGTCTTCGGCCGCTCCCAGGGTTTGGCTAAAACCTTCCCCGTAAGCTTAACACCACAGAAACTTTCTTACACTTTTGCACATAATCTAGTTCATGTTGGAGTGTTGAAAGCTATGGATGAGCTGTAAAAGCTTGTTCATGGGACCACATGTATTTCGATATATTGCTTTCTTACCTTGATCTTATAGACAAGCTCACTCGTGAGTCTGTCTGCCAGGCAGGGCACAGATGCCTGCTTCTCAGCCAGCGGTCGCCTTGAACAACAAACATCAAATACTGAGCGAATCTGACATATAATAAATAGGTTTCCCGGGTCGCTGATAATGGGAAACCAATGTGTTTCTGATCACATGCAGTCTTACAGGACACACTAAATCCCAGCTCGCTCAACGAAACATGTTGAGAAACAAGAAAGCATGTTTCCTGGAGTGGATAGATCTGGGTTTTACTTTGAGTAATGGGTTTCCAGTAATTTTTGTCTTTGGCCAATCGGTAAAGACTCTTTGAGCATGTGACTCATCGATCAAGATGGCTACTTACACTGAAGATGCCTCACGGTTTGGACAGTGGCTAAAATCAATCATTTTGTTGGATCTGCACGCTGACAGGCCATGCCTGTTCAATTCCAAAAGCAAAAACTGCCATACGTGATGCTTGAAAACATTTCCCTGTGTTTTCTAGGCCATTTTTAGCTAAATGACATGACTGTGGCTGACTCACACTAAAGCATGTGACAGCGATAATGGTCAAACAAGCGCTTCATCTTGTATATTCACACAAACACCCTCAAAAGGAAACAATTGGCAAATGCCTACAAACTGAAAAAACAAACGTTACTTCGGTAGCTACCCACACAATCATTATTACATTTGTGTGCTTGATTATTATTATTATGATTATTATAGCTGATAGTGTAAGCATTATTGCCCACATTGTCAATCAGGTAACATCAATATCGACCGATGATGTCATAGGGAACACAAAAGCTCCTCCTGTAGTGATTTAGAGAGGACACACCCCTGATCTCAAACCTCAATGCACTAGAGCTGACATTTTGAAAAGAGATTTGAAACAGACTTTAAATTTATAAGTGTAAAAAGTTGTCAGTATGTTAACAATGACAAGAACAACGACAGGTACGTTATTTCCACAGTTGGAGCACCAGGTGGGAGCTCTATATTTTTTCGGAACCCCGCTACTTACTCTTTAAAAGCTACTGTAAGAAACCTCACCCACATATCCATCCACACTCACATACATACCATTTGAAAACTTTAAAAGCATGGTGAAGTTTGTTTACCTGAAATGCTTATTGGATTCAAAAAACTCCTTTTCCTGTTTAAGGGCTTCGGGCAAGGACATCTTGTCATCAATGTCCTGTTGTCCACGACACCTGACAATCAAGTACCCTTTCTGCAGGAAGACAAGCTCATTCCGGAGCAGCTTGTTCACCTGTTCTTCAGCTCCTTTGTCTATCAGGTCTGGTTTCGTTAGCACAGCTGTGAATCCATCAGAACAAGGAGAGACTCATTCAAAAGGGCACCGTTATTTCAATCATGAAACCTATTTCACACTGTTTTAGAGAAGGTTCATTTGTTTATTCACAACATTCCCTAATCTGAAGGAACATTGATAAGGACTCTTCCGGCTGGTTTCACAGACCCTGATGAGCAATAACCTTGGCCTGCCAAATGTTATTTTAGGGTAAAACGATTCAAGATTAGTACTAATCTGGGTCTGTGAAACCAGCTGTTTAAGTCACAGGTTAAGCCTCATGTCAACAGTACCCAGAGTTCTCTCTCCTGAAGGATCCACTTCTTTGGCCATTTTCAAGGCTTCAGCTGTAGCGATGTCAGTGTTGCATGGAATGACAACCAGGTTTATTGTTTCTGCCTTCTTGATGTAAGAGTTGATTAACTTCTTGATCTGAAAGTAGACAGAGATTGAGTAAAAACATTCTTAAAGAGGTACTTTATACCACGTGTGCATTTGTTACTGTGGCAGGGACTGTGTCCTACCACAGGGTTTGTTTTGTGGTTTTGTTTTTTAGAAATGAAGTTTTGTAGAAGTTTTGATTCATTGATTGCCAATTTGGAGCTGGACACATGTTTAAAAGCAGAGGTGAAAGTCGGTTCATTTGTTCCTCAGCTCGTATAAAGAAGTAATTAGAGAGACTTCATGTAAAGTGTTACTTGTTTTTGTGTCCTGCTGAAGGAGCAACACCCTGAATCATACCACTGTTGGTATGTAGCTCGGTGGTGATGCATGGTATTGCACCCTGCACTGGCTTTGTGTGTTTAAATAAATGTGATCTGTGCTTGTTAAGTATCAGGATGTGGTTGAAATCTTACTGTCTTCTCTATGTCATGTGACTGACTTCCCACTGCAATTCTGGCTATTCCTGGCAGGTCAATGAGGGTTAAATCTGGAGCTGTTCTGGACTCGATCTTCAGAGTGATCCGCTCGGTGCTGATTTCATTATTCTTGCCAGCCACAGTATCTTGAGCTGTGGAGATTGACAGAAACAGTGTAGAATAAACTGCATAATAACACGGCCTGTGAAATTATTTTTATTTTATTTTTTAAATTTCATTTTATTTCACAAATGTTTTATTACAAATACACATTAATAAAACAACTCAAATAGATAATATTAGACATTAGACAATAAGATTAGACATCATGTTAACTACATACATATTTTTTATTAAACATTATTCCATTTTTTTTACATTTTGACAAACAGACCTCACACAGAAAAATAAATAAGTTACCATCATTTCTCATTAGCAGCAGTAACAGTAACATACAGACAGTCCCCCACTCTTTATAATCATCAACTGCCTATTTACAGTAAATACTGCCCATGCCCTCTATACAAATACAATAAGATATATATATATATATATATATATATATATATATATATATATATATATATATATATATATATATATATATATTCTCTTTTCTTTTTAAACAGCTGAAGGGCTTTTGCCCGAAAAGTCCTGAAAAGAAAATATTTTTTTAATCTTTTAAATTTTTGGTGTACACCTTTTAAAAAACTTCATATATATATACTGTATATATATTTTTTACACTGCCTTACTATTGTGGGGTTGTCATAATAATTGCACACACAGCAATTTACCCATTTAAAAAAACATAGGATTTGTATTTCAATCCCATTGCACTGAAGCAGTATACAACAAGCTTGGAGTTCCTCAGTATTTAAACACTAAGCAAAGCAGATTCGTTCATTCAAATCCATTCAAAACCAAAACAGCATTTGCTCCAGTGCAAAGCTTGCACCACTTTAAATAAAACAAAGAATTACCATACTAGCAAAACACTGTGCAAACAAACAAGACATATTTTCCCCAAAAGCTAAACAGCTCAATACACACACAAAATTAGATAGATAGATAGATAGATAGATAGATAGATAGATAGATAGATAGATAGATAGATAGATAGAAAAACAAGTAGCTTTACAGTTAAGGGGAATGAAAGCAATGAATAGAGAACAATGGGTAATCAGGAAATATGCACATTTCAACATTACAAGAGCCAATTAAATCGCGTGAAAGTCACCTAAATGCTTCACTGCTGCTTTGATGAGCTCCAAACAGGGCAAAACATGTCTGCAGTTACTGTGCTTTGACTTTTAAAACGCTGTGAATGCAGAAGCCTTTAGCTGACTTTCACACGATTTGATTGGCTCTTGTAATGCTGATATATATATATGAACATAATTTAGATATTTTATTTAACATGTAATCAAACAAACTACAAAACGAGATCACAAATGTTTTCTGGAGTAGTACAGCATTTCATGCTAGGTTTCCAAAATGTCACTTTTTTCAATTTGTCAGTTTTTCGTTAAGTATATGGAAAACTGTAAAGAGGTGTGTAATTCAATCTGTGAACATAATATTATTCAGCAGGCTTCATTCAACCGAATGAAGCAAAATGTGTTAATTCTATAGGGTGATGCATAACTTTTGGCCATAGCTGTCTCCTATTCAATAACTAATATTTTTCCTAGTGAAGCAAAATTGTCAATGAAAGATTAAAAACGTTTTGTATTTGTTTTCTATTTTGAGTGCACACTGTTTTAGTTATGAGTGCAACACATGTGCAGAAACACCAGAACACTTTTGCTAAAGGTTTCTCACCTGTTTTAATTTCTCTCTCCACCTCAGAGGGGTCTCTAAGCTTTTTCTCATAGTCCTTGTAAGCGATCATCCCTTTCCATTCACCCGTTTTGACATTTTTTAGGATCAGTTCCAGAGGACATCGCGTCATAAGCCCTTCAAACAAAATCAGAAAATCCAGACTATGTAGGCATTTGAAGAAGTCAAGGCAAGATCATGTTAACACACCACACAGACGCTGTTTTGAGAAAACCTGAACCTTACAAAAATTACAAAAAGAATCCCCATTGATGAAGCAAAACATGTTCTCTTCAGTTTGCACCTGTGTCTACACAACGCTACACACTGTTCCCTCATTTAACACCAGAGCTGTAAGTGGAAATCTCCTTACCACCACCTCTTGGTAGAGATACACCAGACAGAGCCTCAAGTACGGAGCTCTTCCCAGAACTCTGGTCTCCGATGACCACGATGGTGGGTAACGGCAGGTCCTGATCCACACCTAGCGCTCGCAGGGAATCAATGAAATCAAGGTAGGGTCGCACCTTGTCCTCATAGAGATCGTGAAAAACGTTATCCATTTTTAAACTACGGTGGGGAGAGAGGGAGAGGCAGGTTATAGATACTTGTTTCGACTACAGTACATACTTTCTGTAGCCTGCCAACGCAACGCATCCCACTCATCAACAGAGCTTCAGACATATCCCATGGATTAACCCTAAAAAGTGGGAAATGTATGTAGTATACAGCATACACCATGTAAAAGTAGACTGCAAAGAGCAGAAACATTTGATACAATTAAACACTAAAGTCTTGTACACTAGTACCATGAGTATTGTGCTTCTTTAACAGAAACAATAGTTGAAATTGGGATACTCAAATGCTTAGAAATCTTGTATCCTTCTCCAGCTTTATGACAATAAATCTTCAGATAGCGCTTTACTTTTTCCCATATTGACTTATTGGTAATGACAGCAAATCATCCTATGCCTAACTCTTTCATACTCTCTAAGAATGTTCACTTACAAGACAGACTTTTCTAGAATTAGGATCTGCATTATCATATTGAAATTTCTAGCAACTTGTAGACAATACTATCATAGCATCAAAGGGTATGAATACTTCTGAATTAGTATTTTTGGAGTTAAGCAAAAAAATTGCTGAAATAAATAAATTGTAGACATCTATTTCTTGTCACATTTTTTCCTCATCCACAAAAACAAAACTTTTGCTACAAAAGATTTTTCCTATAATTATTTTTTTCAAAAAATTTCTAGAAATTATACATTTCCATTGGGGTATGTAAACTTTTGGTTCTGATTTAAGAAATAACCCAGTGCACATTGCCATTTTTAGATGTTAAAACTCCAAATGCTGAACATGTATTATATATATATATATATTTTTTTTTTTCTTAAGAGAAATCTCAACTTTCATTTCTGTGTGACTGTACATATTCTTCATTAGTCACAAATTTGATTACGTTTCAGTTATACTGTCCGGGAGCCAACTGAGCATTTCCAATCAGTCCTAATCAATAGATAAGTAAGATGCAGAAGCTTGATATTATGCATGGATACTAAAGGGAATGTGTCTTGTGGGATGCAATGCCCAGTTTGTATTAAAAAAAAACGTATGACATACCGAGTGTACCAAGAGTCTTTATTAAGCACAACTGAACAAAATTACAAAAACGTTTAGTAACACAAGTTAACAAAAAATATGCTTGAGTTACACAATACCTGGTCAGAAAGGAGATCCTTAACGTTACATTAACTCCAAATAAACTGTACAGGAATAACAGAAAGAGGGACGTTTGATTCTTGTTTTTAAAAAGTATTTACTTACCTTCTTATTATTATACTTACACTTGTTCTACACACAAAACATTGAATGTGCTAACGTAACAGCGGATTAGTATACAACTGAACAGAATCTTAAAGGGATAAATAACTGAACAGAAATAAGCTTGGAGAAAAAAAACAAGCCTAGGTTTTGGGATATGGTGTTACCTGAACCCTATAAAAGTGACTCATTCTTTTTCATTGACCGGAACGCCTTAGCCCTAACGCTACATCAATTCTCCTGCCTCTTAACTGTATTTAGAAAACAATTAACACATGCTTATACCAAACCAATAAACATGAAACAATACAGAGGCTTCATATCAACATCAATATTAATTAAAGTAAACGTTCTCTAACTAAAACGGTGAGATCTAAACATATTTCACGAATCTTGTATAGATTAATAGCTTATTCACTTTCCGATCACAAATATGCTTGCTAATTTACCTTCTACTTCATGAATATAACTCTCGATCCAATTGCTGTACCCTTTCTGCTGTATGTTTTTTGGAATCCCGTCATTATCTGCCCAATTATCAACTTCTTTAACTTTTATTTGAGGAACACATATTAAATATTTCGTTTACATAGTGATATTATCAGTAGCTGCGGCGGCCATGACAGTTGTTCGCACACCAAGCCTCGTTTTCAACCAAACATGGCCGCTGCGTGAATAAGGTGTATTGCGATGCTGGTTTCTCTCTCTTGTGTGTTCCTTCCCCTGCACGGACATTGTGTGTGTGTGTGTGTGTGTGTGTGTGGTGGTGTGGTTATTTGTACTTTTATACCATGGTATTGTTTTTTATTATGACAGTTTTACCGTGTCTTTGAATGTGTATCTCCACTTTATTTCTGGGTAGCAGCGTTGTTGTATTTGCACTTTAATCCATCATCTAATTCATGTGAACCTTGTTTAACTGCTTGAAATCTTACTACCTGTTAATCGGTGAATTGAATTATTGTCTTATTATATCAGTACCGTTTGAAACTAGGTGTTGCTATTGGAAGTTTACAATAAACAAACGCTTGTTAAAATGTATCTGTGTGATTTTCTTGGTGACCTTGTTCCTACATTTTTAGATCTGTTATCTGAATAAAAAGAACCTAAAGGATCTTTAATTTGTTTGGTGCCTTGTCGCACTGAACTGGCGTAGTCAGGCTACATTAGTACTTTTACATTCAACACTTGCTACATCTTGTGATATTTTGCAGGTGCTACACATACACATTACTGTATGCAAAGGTAAAGAAAGTAAATGCATAATATCAGTGAAACTCTCAGTTAAGAGTCTATATAAACATTTCCAAGCACTAATAAGAAACACAATAACTACAACCCCCATAAAAACAATAGCGCAATGCCATCGAAGCAAATCAAGTAAACTGAGAAAAACACAGAAAAATCAGAGTGCAAACGTACAGTACCCACCTGCTGTTCAGCTGCTATCTGCCCAGGTTACCTATGCATAGGGAGCTTCCAACAAGCAGCCTTTCAAAGCTTGCCCTTTAAATACCCTCACATCATGCTACATTATTCAAGAAGGCAACACCCACTGCTTATTACAATGATGTTAAGTTTCGTTTCATAGGAACATGAAACATAAAAGGGAAACTTAGAAGAGTAAAGGACTTTGTAGACACCCCCTTAGTGCAGCTGAATTGAATTTCTTAAATCGCTGTTAATCCAACACACATTGTAGCAGCATAGCATCAGGATTGCGACTCAGAGTCAGGAAGCTGCAGTGAAAACGCTTGTGCGCACCTTTATTAACAAATACAAAAACACAATCATAAATAAACAAAGCACAGGGGCCTAAATATACAGTTCAACCAAAACATCAGCCATCCGCCAGGAAGCCCACTCTTTACCGTCAAGATGATTTTCTCTTCTAACAAGCAAAGAGTCTGGCCTCCTTTAGAAACCATGTGACTGGGGCTTGATTGACCATCAGTTATTCAATCAAGACCAGCCACATTCCACACATGGGTTAAATGAAATCTCTGTTCTATTTAGTTGTAATGGGCAATCACGGGCTCAAGGTGCTATATACAGTATGCTGTGGCAGAGGAGAGGCTGTGCTGGTTTAAGCTACCTGTCTGGTAACATACAAATGCACACTGTTATCCTCAATGCATTCATCATCTGATCCATCACTGCTGCAGGAACTATGCCTAGATGAGGACGCAACACTACCTACAGAAGAAGGATACCTGCAAGCTGGAAAACAAAACAACATGTGGGCTTTATCCTGGCATAGCCAAGCGGCCTCCTTTCCCTCTTTGCAACAGCATGATGCCTTTCACATATCTTCTATCTACTGTACTCCTCTACACTACACTGTTATTATTATCTAGACCTGCCTTGTTTTCATGCATTTTGCAGGCCTACAGTAAAATCAATTCAAGAAATCAAAAAAAACATTGAAAATGATAATGTTCTCTTTTCCACTGAAAATGATATTCTCTTATCAATGGTATGAACAAACTGGCTTTGCTTATCCTGTTACTTTGTATTTAGAATTAGTGTGTTTCTGATCTTGACATCGTATACTGCATGGCAAAAAAAACTACAGCATGGTCAAAAGTGGTTAAAGTGTACTAATATAATGCATGTTTAAAAACAAACAAAAATCATACAAAATCAAAAACAGAATCATCCACAGACTATTTAGTCATACAGATTTGCTCTTAAATACATTCACATTGGATTACATATACAGTACAGTTTATAAAAGACATTTACATGATTCAATTTGACATGTTAGACTTGCACTCACAAGGACAAACAAACATTTTTGTAAGGCTCCCTTTTACTAAACAATAGTAAACATTTATGCGCCCCAAACAAAAGTAGAAAGTACATACAGGCGGAAAAACTAGACAATTGAAGTAAACTGAACATGTGTCAGTGATCCACTATACCTATGTCAGCTGTGTGAGATGTGTGTGCAACTATTCAGCAACAACAATAGGTAAGCAGAAGGATCTCAGTGACTTCATACATAAGAGTCTTGATCATGAGTACACATGTAATCAACTGGCCCATTAACTCAGTGGCTGTATAGCGCAATGCATCAGTAATACTTTAAAAAGCAATCAGGATTAAAAAACAAAAGAGTCTTTTGTAATCTGGATCCCAGTAGAAATATATCATTATTTGGTTTTATTTTCTTCTTTTTTTTTTTTTTGGCAAGATAAAATAAGGCTCACAATGTTATTAAAACAAGTGTCTTCAATTGCACTTATTCCCTCTGAATTACCATCCATGCCATTCAAACATTCTTCATCTGTTGGTCTGTAATAAAAAATAAAAATGTAAATGTATTAAATTTGTTAAGAAGGTACAAGGTATTTTTGTACTTGTAGGGTTGCCATTTTAAATAGGAGTTCATTGGCAAGGGTACCCATCAAATTCCCAAGGGGAAACAGATCATTCATTATTCGAATCAAGCTCTCCACAGGTGAGGGTCATTGGTGCTGATTGGGTTCATTTTCCATTGCAAGTGAAACAAGTGTGGAAACAGCTGCTTGGGTTTGTGTGAGCGCTGTTCTCTACAGTCACCACAAACCCAAGCAGCTGTCTCTTCACTTGTTTCACTTGCAATGGAAAATTAGCTCAATCAATACTAGTGACCCCCATCTGACTGGCAATGCCTGATTTCTGTGGCGAGCGCAATCAGAATGCAGCAGGGACAGATGCACACACAGACATGTTTAGCTTTGTGAATAGGGCCCAATCTATGGTGATAGTGTAGATACAGATTGATGCCCTTTAATATGAGAAGTGTATCTTCAAACCCTACATGCCTGGATCATTGTGACTTCACACAGCAGAACTGCACTGAAATGACACTGCACATTCGTTTATAAGTGGACGCATACACAAATACCACAATGCTCCGAGCACTGGCTATGAGGGCAGCACAGTGCCACCATGTGGCAGGACTGTAGAACATCAGTGTTCCTTGTGATTATCCTCGGCAAACTCTATTGAAAAGGCAGGTGACCTTTGTACAGAATTAGGAAACAAATACTGACTAGCATAACACATATGACTTATCAATGCATATGTGTTTTGCCAGCACCATTTAACATTCAGAGTTAATAATAATAATAATAATAATAATAATAATAATAATAATAATAATAATAATAATAATAATAATAATAGTGCATTTCATGTGTCTGTAGGGTAGATCTGAATTTACCTGCATCTGGTGATAAATCCAGTCCAGGAAATATGTCACATTGCCATACACTCCGGGTTTGTTTCGCTGGGCACATCCATAACCCCAGCTAGTGTCTCCCATCAACCACCACAGCGAGTTCTCCTGTGTAACTAATGGCCCGCCACTGTCACCCTGGAACAAATCGCAGTTTCCCTTTAAATTAGACTTCAAGGTCACTTTTTACTGTTGCTAATGCCAAGGTAATGTTCCTCTTCAAGGTTGCTGCCTCCTTTCCCTTAAAAGTTTTCCATAGTGAAAGCATAGCAACGAGTAATACAGCACAGGGAAGCATAGCAACAAGCAATGCAGCACAATGAAAGCATAGTAACGAGCAATACAGCACAGTGAATGATGGTAAAGCATAGGCACGCATTGTAAAGAATAGTGAGGTCTGGTAAATCACATTAATAGACATGACAGCCAGGGTAAACTATGATATATTCATAGTATAACGGTGGGAAAACATGGGAAAACACAGTGGTAAACTTGTATAAGTATCTTATTGCACAAGCAGTTACAGTGCTCCTAACCCTCTCTTACCAGCAAAGATCAATCAATCAATCTTTATTTTATATATCACCTCTCATAGTGGACCGCCATCACAAAGCGCTTTACAAGATGCAGTAACAAGAAAATCCATAATACTTTAAATACAAAGACATGCATAATACATGATATACAGGAAAAAAGCATAATACATTAACTACAGTGGAAAGTGCATAATACATGAAATAGTAGCAGCAACACAGCAGCTAATAGCAGATATCAGGCTTAAAGAGCATGGAAAGCAAGAGAGAACAGGTGGGTCTTAAGAGCTGATTTAATGCGAGCGATGGTGGGAGCATCCCACAAGATGGCCAGTCATATATAATCTTTTTGTAAGCCGATAATAGAACTGGTACAGCTATTTGTAAGTGAATCCTGAGTTATTAGCTAACCCATTTAACCCAAACCCATCTACATGGTGGCAAACTAATCACTAGAACTGGTTAGATGAACTTGACCAAAGTAGTCTTGCGACTCTACCAAGCAGAACATGCATTTGTTACCTGACAGGAATCCACTCCACCTTGCAGAACCCCAGCGCAGATCATTGCCTTCGTTATCAACCCATTGTACACTTGGGCACTGTTACAGGTGTCCCGACCAATAGCATTGACCCGGGCCATCAGCAGATCCTCAGTAGCGGCTCCTGAAACCAAAAACAGAGAAATGCTATAAACGTTGAAAACGGACACAACACGCGGAATGAACAGAAAGTAAGAATGCGTTTGTTCAGAATAATAAATGTATAAGTAATGTTCTGCCTGGCTTATTTGTATATTGCTTACGACGCTCACATGAGTTGTGTGTGGTCACTGGTTTGTGTCCCTCCTCCACCCTGTTACACTAGGTCTGACTTGAACCCAGGTATATTACTGAAGATTTAAATATATTACTATACCTCCTTCTCTCGATGCTCCCCATCCAGATATCCAGTATTGACTTGAAGGAGCTGCCTGCAGACCCACATTTGGCAAACAGACTGGCTTTACAGTATCTGCAAGTAAACCAATTCCACAGTGAGACGCTGAAGCTATACCCTGGACCCCAGGGCTTCCTAAAGGGGGGCATGGGATGCATTCTCAATGTAGATCAAAATGCTTTATACAGGAGTGGAATATTGATTCAGAAAAATACTGGAATAGCAGCTGGCTGGCGTTAAACGGTCATGATGATGGACTAACCCTGATTGACTCTGCTCTACCCCCAAAGCACTGCGTTCTTGAACATTGCAGCGTGGGTAACTGTACCTGAGTTAACTACATTTCACTGGCTTCAAACCTAGTTCATGAAACGAGCGGTTAAACAGTACAATGGCAGTTTCTTACTTGAGAATGCAAGAGGCCTGGTCAGTTTCATGAGTGCAATGTCATTGTCCTTTGTTTGGCTGTTGTAATCCTTGTTTGCAATAATAAGAGACACAGAGTATCCTGGGACGGTCTGCATTTCTGTCAACGAAAGCATGCCACCAAAAACCGTCCAATAAGAAGCACGAGAATACCTGCAAAACAAAACAAAATGAACAGATGTTGGGGTTCAATGGGCGACACCGCCTGTATACCTTTGAATTCAAGGTCTAACTGCTGTCCATTTTCTGCAATATCTGAACCCACAGTTCTATTGCAAATAATGTCACATAATAACACTCCTTATACTGTAAGCCTGCGTACCGTAAGTGTATACAGTATATATTAGGAGAAGGGAAGTGTTTAATGCTTTCTATTATTTTATAGAAAACATTATTAAGACGTTTATTCTAATCTGTCTGATACCCATCTATACACATTTATATCCTGATATATAAATGTGCAATTATATATACAGTACTGTGCAAAAGTTTTAGGCAGGTGTGAAATAATGCTGTAAAGTAAGAATGCTTTCAAAAATAGACATGTTAATAGATTATATTTATCAATTAACAAAATGCAAAGTGAGTGAACAGAAGAAAAATCTACATCAAATCAATATTTGTGTGACCACCCTTGCCTTCAAAACAGCATCAATTCTTCTAGGTACACTTGCACACAGTTTTTGAAGGAACTCGGCAGGTAGGTTGGCCCAAACATCTTGGAGAACTAACCACAGTTCTTCTGTGGATTTAGGCAGCCTCAGTTGCTTCTCTCTCTTCATGTAATCCCAGACAGACTCGATGATGTTGAGATCAGGGCTCTGTGGGGCCATACCATCACTTCCAGGACTCCTTGTTCTTCTTTACGCTGAAGATAGTTCTTAATGACTTTCGCTGTATGTTTGGGGTTGTTGTCATGCTGCAGAATAAATTTGGGGCCAATCAGATGCCTCCCTGATGGTATTGCATGATGGATAAGTATCTGCCTGTACTTCTCAGCATTGAGGAGACCATTAATTCTGACCAAATCCCCAACTCCATTTGCAGAAATGCAGCCCCAAACTTGCAAGGAACCTCCACCATGGTTCACTGTTGCCTGCAGACACTCATTCGTGTACCGCTCTCCAGCCCTTCGGCGAACAAACTGCCTTCTGCTACAACAAATATTTCAAATTTTGACTCATCAGTCCAGAGCACCTGCTGCCATTTTTCTGCACCCCAGTTCCTGTGTTTTCGCGCATAGTTGAGTCGCTGGCCTTGTTTCCACGCCGGAGGTATGGCTTTTGGCCGCAAGTCTTCCATGAAGGCCACTTCTGACCAGACTTCTCCGGACAGTAGATGGGTGTACCAGGGTCCCACTGTTTTCTGCCAATTCTGAGCTGATGGCACTGCTGGACATCTTCCGATTGCGAAGGGAAGTAAGCATGATGTGTCTTTCATCTGCTGCAGTAAGTTTCCTTGGCCGACCACCGCGTCTCACGGTCCTCAACGTTGCCCATTTCTTTGTGCTTCTTCAAAAGAGCTTGGACAGCACATCTGGAAATCCCTGTCTGCCTTGAAATTTCTGCCTGGGAGAGACCTTTGCTGATGCAGTATAACTACCTTGTGTCTTGTTGCTGTGCTCAGTCTTGCCATGGTGTATGACTTTTGACAGTAAACTGTCTTCAGCAA
Source organism: Acipenser oxyrinchus oxyrinchus (assembly GCA_030684275.1). Classification (NCBI taxonomy): domain Eukaryota; kingdom Metazoa; phylum Chordata; class Actinopteri; order Acipenseriformes; family Acipenseridae; genus Acipenser; species Acipenser oxyrinchus. Next base: position 1,176 of record JAGXEW010001205.1, on the reverse strand, counting down.
CCTCACCTTGTTAGCTGAGTTTGGCTGTTCCTCACCCAGTTTTATTCCTCCTACACAGCTGTTTCTGTTTCAGTTAATGATTGTGTTTCAACCTACATATTGAATTGATGATCATTAGCACCTGTTTGGTATAATTGTTTAATCATACACCTGACTATATGCCTACAAAATCCCTGACTTTGTGCAAGTGTACCTAGAAGAATTGATGCTGTTTTGAAGGCAAAGGGTTGTCACACCAAATATGGATTTGATTTAGATTTTTCTTCTGTTCACTCACTTTGCATTTAGTTAATTGATAAATATAATCTATTAACATGTCTATTTTTGAAAGCATTCTTACTTTACAGCATTTTTTCACACCTGCCTAAAACTTTTGCACAGTACTGTATATATATATATTATTATTATTATTATTTGTTTATTTAGCAGACGCCTTTATCCAAGGTGACTTACAGAGACTCGGGTGTGTGAGCTATGCATCAGCTGCAGAGTCACTTACAATTACGTCTCACCCAAAAGACGGAGCACAAGGAGGTTAAGTGACTTGCTCAGGGTCACACAATGAGTCAGTGGCTGAGGTGGGATTTGAACCGGGGACCTCCTGGTTACAAGCCCTTTTCTTTAACCACTGGACCATTATATATTGTGACAAGATTGCGCCACTCACGGGTTCGTGCCCCTTTTAAAATTACGACCCAGTACACAGAAATGGATTTTCTTGCGCTGACGCGCTATATTTTAATAAACACAAAAACAAACAAAACACAAACAAACTCCTAACTCCGTTTGGAGCGCTTACTACACAGGTTATTCCCTGACTAACTTGCAGGACGGCTAAGCCGTTTACCTGGCACACAAACCATACAGGTTTACACAGCACTTACTTTTTCTTTTCTCTGACTGCTCGGAAGCAGAGCACCTCTCTTCTGCTTCCTTCTACTCAGCAGCCCTGAGCATTCTGACTGCTCCTCTTTTATACCCTGCACCTGGTTCTAATTCCCAATTACTGCCCAGGTGCAGGGGATAATTGAATAATAAAACAGTTAAATTAAACAATAAAACAATTAACAAAACTAATTAATAAAAGCACAAAACAATTAAACCAAAGGTGCCATTTCTCTCTTCAGGGAGGTTTTAACCCCCTCCCTGCTGTCTCACACAACCTGCTGCCTTACA
>JAGXEW010001204.1:0-26649 GCA_030684275.1 Acipenser oxyrinchus oxyrinchus | reverse complement strand
CAGCCCATTTAATCAAAATGCCCAACGCGAGCTTCAAACAGGAACTTTAAACACACAAGCATGCTGTAATAATAGATTCCAGATATCCTCGGCTCCCTCCGAAGGTGATGGAGTGGTTTATTTTTCTAACTTCGCAACAAGAGACAATTAGAGCTTTGATAAATGAACAAGATGGAATTTCTTTTTAATTCAAATAAGCAAGGGAGGCGGGGCGTCGGCAGGGGGTCAGTTTGCTGCAACAGGAGTGTTACAAGGGTTAGTCAGCAAGCAGCTTGCAAAACACTGGGAGGAAGGCAGGGAGCCCGTGCAACATGGAATCGTGAATCACAGAGCTGAGTCTGCTCCGGTTGACTCAACAGGTGGGTTCTATCAAAGCTAGAGGGCTAGTCACAGCTTTGGGCATAATTAAACCACTTCTAAATCAATCACAAGTTAGTTCTGAAACAGTCCGACACGGCCGTTTAGAAACTTCATAAGCTTTCTGTTATTTCAACTGCGCAGTCTGTGTGTTTTACCTTGCAGTCAGACTGGCCTGTTTAAATGATAGTGGAAGATGACAGCTGCAGAGGATTGTGACATTGGTAGAGCAATAATCCAAACGACCTGAATGACAGTCCTAATAAAGTCACCTCACCTTCATTAGGAAAAAAGTGGAGGGGTAGAAAGAAAGAGAAATAGAGAGAGAGAAATATCTAAAAGCTGCATTTATCCCACACACATTCGAACATAAGGGTTTGTTTTTTCGCTTTAATATTTAGCAGGCCCCATTCCTGGCACAGACCTCTTATAAATGACTCGTTTCATGGCTGTTGCTTTTTTCTCTCTCCACTTTCCCTCTTTCTCTCCCTGGACGGAGGAATGAAACGCTGAGTTTGTACAAGGTAAAAACATCTGTCCTGGCAGTAACTCACATGTCTAGCCCTGCACTCAGCCAGCACAGCCAGCTGTGGGCTCAATAATAAATTGTGCTCTTGTGAGCTGAAATGTCAGCCAAGCCAGACCTATAGGGTGGAGGAATTTCGCAAGCTGATTTTTTTCAGCTTTTTCTTTTTAAACCCACAATGCAACAGTGAGGTGTCAGGATCCTGCTGCCAGGTATTGACAGTGCTCTGCCTGTTAGGAGAGGTGCACTGCCAGGTATTGACAGTGCTCTGCCTGTTAGAGAGGTGCACTGCCACAGTGTTGAGAGATACCTTCACTACCAAGACCACAGAAGCAGCCAATAGTCAGATGTAAATACAGGCACTGTTTAGAAAATTAAAAAGAGTTTGTTGTGTGACAAGCAGATACAAATCAAAGCAACTGTGTGTGATGTGAGCCTGTAGTGCAGTCCCTCTGTAAAACACTGAAAACATCAGGGAAGGTCCTGTTAGAATGAGTTAAACACCTCCCTAATTCTGATCCTTCACCCTTGTTTGAATCAGCTGATTAGTCCCCACTGTAAACTCAGATGAAGTATAAAACGTAGTCTTAAATTCAGGGTTTTCATGTTAGGACAGTGATCCCAGGACAGCACCGCACTTATTTACTGAATAAAAACCCTTTCTCCCTCTGCCTCCAAATTGAGAGCTGCCGTGATGTTTCTAGAGCACATAAACATCAGGCACTGTCCTGCCCAGACTGTCTGATTGCTCAGGACTACTCAGACTCGTAGGAGCTGGAGGAGCCCAGGTGTGAAGGTGGAAACAAAGAGAGGACAAAGAATCTCACCCAGGAATTCGAGTCATCCGTCAGCTTTCTGCACCAGTCCTGGCATCTCCTGTCAAACAAACCCACTGAGACTCTGACATCCTGTTCAGCGTGGAGAGAGGGGAGGAGGGAGACGGAAAAGATTAAAAGAAATAAAAAAAGAACCACTGACAATGTAGAGGACGCAGATTCCAAACGTGTGGATCTGAATGCACAATGGGTACTGTCTCCAGTAACAGCAGCTCCACACACTAAAACAGAAATGCTTAAGAAGACCAAACTTACATAGAAACAAAAACTGAAATCAGCTAAGTGAAAGGGTTTCAATGCAGTCCTTCTCCCTGGTAGAGCTCCAGTACCAGTAGCTCGACTAAGCTCTGCTAAGGGTAGTAACTCAGTATTGAGACTGCAGTGTGGAAAGGCAGTGGTAGCTGCTGTCAGGATAGAAGAGGCACGCAAGCCTTTTGTTTATTCTGCTTTCATGTGCTTTTGCTTTAGCTGCGAGTCTTGGGTTTGCTGGGGCTCCTTTGCTTTGACAGGTGGAGATCAACTGGAGCCATCGCTAGTGGTAACCGTGCAGGGGCTGAGAGGAGGGGCCGTGCAGGGGTCAGCTGCAGCAGAGTGACCCTACTCCTCGGCAATGACAGGGTCAAGGGTCAAACACAACATACCTCACTGACTCTGAAAACAGCTCCTCTGTGTGTCGTAGATCAGTGTGGTGTGCCACAGCAAAAGAGCAGCAAAGAGCAACCATACAGCTTAGACAAGCAGGGGAAAGCACAGAGGAGTGTGGCAAAGCATGGGAAAAGGGTTGTGTAAAGTAATAATAGTAAATGACTTGGTAATATCTTCTAACGATGGTAATTACTGGTAATTATTCCATGGTTAATATAAAGCTTTACCATCTGTAGAGATCTGTAACAAAATAAATACATGTCAGACCTCAATTGATCATCAAAAAAAGTTCACAGACAAAACATTGAAAAGAATTGAATGGTAGTGTTTGTTTCTGAAATGCATTCGCCACCTTAAAATGTAACTACCTGTCAACAAAGCAGGTGTGAGCGGGGTTGGGTCCCTCCAGTAAGCTGATAATCTTGTTTGATATTGCTGTATGGAGGGTTACTGATCACAGGAAAGGGAGGGAATCATCAATTACCCAAAAATCAATAAGAAACAACTTTGATAACAGAAATGTGGGTCTTGGGTTTGGGCCGAGGATGAAAGCGTTTTTATTGAGTAAGTGAACCTTGAGTGCTGCAGTACAAACCGTATTCTTGGGGAGAACATTCTGTGAAAAGAATGTCAGACTTCAAGATTGTTCCTTGTGGAAATGTTTTGACTTGAATGGAGTTTTTTAATTTTTTTATTGTTTTAACAGAAAAAATACTTTCCATACTGTTCTGGGCAGCATGTCAAAATGTGATTTATCTTCTTGAGCCTAGAATTTTTTTTTTGTATTAATTCAGCACACAGGAGCCTATATATATTTTCCCTAAATGTAGGGTAAACTGTTATTGCAGGGGAACGTGATCCTGAGTCTTGCAGGGATGGTCTGCAGTAGAACAACCGTTTCAAACCATGACCTGCAGAAACTCCATTTAAATGAAAGCATTGTAAACTACAGTACGTTAAACTGTGTCAAAATAATATCAGCATAGGAAACGTGTCCATCATCCTGATTTCATTCCAAAGTTGATTGGCAGGTGTCTTTTCATGTTTTAATTAAAAGCACTTGCATCCTCAGGACCCTTGTGTTGCTCGACCACATCTCCTCTTCGACTGTGAAACCACCTAACCCTAACCCTAACCCCCGGAGAGAAATCCTTCCTGACAGACAGGCACAAATAATTGGTCCCAGATTTCTGGTGTCGGGACACAAAGGGCCCTCCTATTCACCCAGCTCAGCTGCTCCATTGAGATCCCGAAAATCACACGCCCCCATCCACCCCCACCCCCATCCAACACAGCCCAGCCCCACTGCTCAGCCATTCTGTGAACTTCCATTCTCAGAAACAAACCCCTCTTTCACAGACCATAAAAATACAGCCATAATATACAGAGTTGGAGGCTCCTACAGAAAAACTCACCTTGCAGAGGAAATGCCCTCACCCCACCCCACCCTCACACCCCAGTGCTATTGAGATCAATGAGAGCAGCACTGTGCTATTAGGTTAGGTTACAGTGTGATTCTTATTACAATATATGTTATTATCACTACTGGGGGAGGACACTGTTTAGCAAGAGCAATCTTTGCCAGTGCTCTAAGGTATGGACACAGAATTAACTGGAGGACAGTATTTAGCAATTCTCCCAGGTTTATCTACGGCAGGACTGTATTTATCAAATTCCATCTTTGGCAATGAAGGCTCCAGTATAACAAAATGTTTCTCAGAAAAGAAAACTCAGATTGGTCTATTAAGGGTTCCTGTTTATGTTTAACCCTTAATAAACCTACTGTTTTTTATCATTTAAAAAGCAAACTTATGGAGCAGTTGAATAGATGTCCCCTCTTTGTAGTTTTTCAGTAACCAGCACAGGGAAAGTTAAAGCCAGCCAGCAGCAGCAGCAGCCCTGCTGCGGGTCCCTGGAACCCTCTGGCAGGAGAAGGCCTGGAAAACAAAAGCACTGCAGCGAGCGCTGAAGCAAGACTTTCCAGCCCCCTCCGGGGCGATGGGAAGTCAGAGGTCAGAGAGTCAGCCGTTCCCTTCCTGCCGAAACACATGTTAAAGGCATTCCGCAAAGCACTGTGGGTAAGCCCCTCCCGCCCCTCGAAATGACTCCCATGTCTGCCCGGGATGTGTGCTTTCTAAATCATGCTGTATTTCATGGCTGTGACGTCAGACCGGAGATTTGTGTGGGTTGGTTTGTGTTTAAATGGGGGAACAGAGAGACACATTTTACTCCAGAGCTCTAGATATCTTCAACAGTCAGACAGTCAGGCATTCCACATGCTTTCCATATTATTACAACAAGGTTTATGTTTTTTAATCATCCCTGTCTTCAGAACGCTCAAGGTAAAACTATTTAAAAAGCAGACAAACTGTAGAAGGCATTACTGAAAACAATTGTTGACTTACATTTTTTCAAAACTGTCATGGTTGCATACAGCAATATTATTCTTTAAACAGCATTTCAGGAATAATATTTGCCCTGCTGAGCATCCCTTTAAAAGTTTACCATAATTCATTTGGCAGCTTACCACATTCATTAACAATGCTAGTGGGGAAGGGACCAGGGAGGCCATGCCTCACACTTTGAGTTTGCAGGAGTTATGGAGAGAAATGTGTGGAATGGGTTTGGCTGCCTGTGTGAGCTCTGAGCCTCAAGGTCATTGGCAATGCTGACAGCAGCTTGCGTCAGGAGAGCAGACAGTGAAAAGGGGGTGACTGTCTGCTATGCCTCCCTGCTAGTCCCTCAGCCTGTCACACACACAGCCAGGTCCATGCAGTCCATACACTGCAGCATCTGGGGCCAACATTCAAAGAACACAGTGTTAGACAATACAGAGCTGTACTGAGGGAGAGCTGCACATTTAACTACTCAATAACTACTGCGCTCCAAGTACACACTTTATTACCATCTTTCATTTCTTTTTTATTGGAAACTGCCTGCAGATAATTCATCCGTCACTCAGCTTTGCTGTAGGACATCATGGTGTCTCATCATGGTGTCTCATCATGGTGTCTCACTCAGCTTTGCTGTAGGACATCATGGTGTCTCATCATGGTGTCTCACTCAGCTTTGCTGTAGGACATCATGGTGTCTCATCATGGTGTCTCATCATGGTGTCTCACTCAGCTTTGCTGTAGGACATCATGGTGTCTCATCATGGTGTCTCATCATGGTGTCTCACTCAGCTTTGCTGTAGGACATCATGGTGTCTCATCATGGTGTCTCATCATGGTGTCTCACTCAGCTTTGCTGTAGGATACACTGAAAATGTAATGTAATTCTACTTTTACTGTGGTAAACTCTTTTAAGGGGTATGCCTGGTGTTCTCGGAGGCTCTGTCCAGGCACTGACCAGTCCCAGCCTCCCTTTGCTTCGAGCTGAGAGGAGACCTCATGAATACAGCTGGGTAAGCCTGCAGGCTGTTTAGAAGTGAATTCTTTATTGGGCAGGTTTGCACAGGCTGTATTTGTATCACTCTGAATTGAAACACAATTGTGCCTCTGCTGCCTGTTGCCGATTGTCTAGTAGAGCAAGGTGAGGAGAGAATATTTTAACAGTAGATATTCTTACACAAAAGAGGTGCTGTATTGATAAGCAGAATGGAATGTTTTTAAAGGAAACCGTCTGGATAGCAGAAGTGTATGAAACCGAAAAAATGCAAAACCCCCAAACCAAACAAATAAAATGAGCATTAACATTGCAACGAACGCTAATCACACAGTGGAATGACGTCTGTGAAAAATCAGGTTTAGAAGTAAGATCCACCGCTGTTAAGATTATTAAAATAACCCTAAGATGTTAAAGTGAGGATAAAAGCAGGGCTGGTAACCCCAATCTCCTGCCAGACTAACCCCAATATATACACAGTAGACCGCCCAAAATCGAAATGACAGTTTTTCCCGAAGCATTTGTCTGCTTGACTTGGTTTGATGGTTTTGCTTTTCGAATGTAAGTTGTGAAAATAAATCAGTAACAACGCAACTCTTAATTAATGAGCTTGACGCTCGAAAAGCAACAAAGACCTAAAAACCTCTGGAACGGGAATCTCCAGGCAATGGTAACCACAGAAACTCTCTCTCTCTCTCTCTCTCTCTCTCTCTCTCTCTCTCTCTCTTGCTTCCTGAGGCGCACAGCTGCTGAGATCTTTCATCATTTTCTGGTCTGAAAGGCTAACTGCTCCGACAATTTCAGAAAATTGCAGCCGGCGTTTAAAACCAAAGTGAATAGAAAGCAAGGAATAAAGAGACGGGGAGGTGCTTCAGTGAAGGGGTTAAAGGGCTGCAGTATGAAGGAAGGTCCTGACAAGAGCCCCACTTGTGTTTTGCCATGTGGTCCCCTTCCTGTTGTTAGAGAAACTCTTCCACTAACAAGCCTAATTAAATGTTATTAGTAATTAGACCCACCAGTGAGCTGTGACCTTCTCTGCTTTCCACGGAAAGGAGACACACACACACACACACACACACACACACACACACACACACACACACACACACACACACACACACACACACACACACACACACACACACACACACACACACACACACACACACACACACACACACACACACACACACACACACACACACACACACACACACACACACACACACACACACACACACACACACACACACACACACACACACACACACACACACACACACACACACACACACACACACACACACACACACACACACACACACACACACACACACACACACACACACACACACACACACACACACACACACACACACACACACACACACACACACACACACACACACACACACACACACACACACACACACACACACACACACACACACACACACACACACACACACACACACACACACACACACACACACACCACACACACACACACACACACACACACACACACACACACACACACACACACACACACACACACACACACACACACACACACACACACACACACACACACACACACACACACACACACACACACACACACACACACACACACACACACACACACACACACACACACACACACACACACACACACACACACACACACACACACACACACACACACACACACACACACACACACACACACACACACACACACACACACACACACACACACACACACACACACACACACACACACACACACACACACACACACACACACACACACACACACACACACACACACACACACACACACACACTGAGCCATTCCCATGGGGGTTCAATGACAGAAAATATTTAAAAGTTTAATTTAAGGACCTGTAAAATCTTTCTTGTTGTTAGATTGTATTCTTTTAGCAAAGCTTTGAATTGTATTAAATAGGTCCATACGGTTCACTGGGGAGTTCATGCAAGCCAGACACACGCACACACACACACACACACACACACACACACACACACACACACACACACACACACACACACACACACACACACACACACACACACACACACACACACACACACACACACACACACACACACACACACACACACACACACACACACACACACACACACACACACACACACACACACACACACACACACACACACACACACACACACACACACACACACACACACACACACACACACACACACACACACACACACACACACACACACACACACACACACACACACACACACACACACACACACACACACACACACACACACACACACACACACACACACACACACACACACACACACACACACACACACACACACACACACACACACACACACACACACACACACACACACACACACACACACACACACACACACACACACACACACACACACACACACACACACACACACACACACACACACACACACACACACACACACACACACACACACACACACACACACACACACACACACACACACACACACACACACACACACACACACACACACACACACACACACACACACAGACAGACCATACCGAATATTTAGAATTGGGAGGAATTTGTTTTGCATGGAAGAAATAAAACAGCGTGGCCACGCAGACACAACAACAGATCTGTCTGCGCGGGTTTGATGAGAATCAGCCTCCAGGGGCCAGTAACAAGGAGGCTTGGAGGTCCTTGGAGGTCCTCTGAGGGCCAATTAGCTGCAGCAGCAGTCGGAACGGCAAACTGTGACTGAGCTCTTCCAGGTGGTGCCAGGCTGCATCCCGGGACGGGGGCTTCACATGCTGTGCGCCATGTCTGTCTATCTACTCACAGGCAGCTCCATTTAACAACATTCCCATCACTTTTAGACACGCTTCGAGTCATTTCAGCACTGCAGACATGTTGAAACCGTGCAACTTTCACCCTTGAGTTTATTATGTTCTTCTAAACCCTAAGAGTCAGGATCAGCTCTCCCAGTACTGTGATTCCGCCTGATCCTTTCTTCATGTAAAATGATTCAAGTTATCCTCAGACAAGCTGACATTTTAAAATAACATTTCAATTAGGAGGGGTGGGAGCGTGAGTTGATTGCAGCCGGCAGTTTCCTGCAGCCACCATTAATATATTCCTCCACAGCTCTTAAACTGCAACAGCATGTTCACAGCCTGCAACGAAGCTGTCCTCCAGTAAAGAGATGTTTTATTGAAAACATCCGTCTTGAGCACGAGGGAGCACAAAGTGAGCACAGGGAGCATACATTGCATCCCTCCGCAATCAAGCAAGCAGTCAATTCATAATGCCCTAGATGCCCTTATTCAGTGGTACAGGAATTCATGCTCTGCCATGCTTTTACAATGCATGAACTTTATTTCACAGTGGGGTTCAGCTCTTTACCGTGCTCTGCTATACTGCACTGATCCCATTTCATTACCCTTTAAAGGGACTGGCCAATCTGTCACCAAAACAATACTTAGTAATGATGTTAATCCCTTTGAATTGCTGTTAGTATTTAATATTGGAGTTGTCTTTGATGGCTCCCTCTTTAGGTCCCATATTTCAGGGCCTCTCTGAAGCATGCAGTGCCCTGGCTGGGCAGAGCAGAGTCCCTGCCCTGTCTTTCCTATGCAAAGAGGCCTAGCAGGGCTCGCCAACAAAGAGCACTTTATTTCAGCCGACTCTCGCTAGGAAAATGTGATTATCATTATTTGTATTATTGTTCTAAATGTTATTAGGGGTTCCTGCGCTTTCAATTTTAACAAATATTTACATTGAAAAAAAAAAAATCCCAGCTGCTGAGAACGTATTTATGAAGTGCCAGAGAAATGCTCACCGAGCTGTTATTTATGTGTTTGTTTTACTTATTTGTGATGATGAATTGGTGCTTGTGAAGGAGTCTGGCTGACAGCGCTGGAGAAGGGAGCTCTCTGTGCACCAAGGGGCTTGCTGCAGTGAACTGGGACACCCTGAGGCTGCCAGTGTAAATCACAGAGAAGGCTGGAAAGGCATTGAAACGAGCATGCGAAACCATGGTAAAGCACAGCTAATGTGCGGGAACATTTGGAAAAGCATAGTTAGATTACTGTGATACATACACTGCAATAAACTGTATCCAATGGAAAATACTTTACTGTTATCAGGGATGTCACAGGACACTCTAGTGCAACCCATCTGTTATTCAATATTTGATATACTGATATAGATATAGCTATATAGTGGCTCATTCAGCCAAAGTGTTTCCACAGATAGATTAAAGGGGCTTGCAGCTGAGGTGGTGTCTCTTGCTCTGTCACGAAAGGGGCTAATAAATAAACAAGCTTGAAATTGGGTGTGCAGCTCCCTGCAGGGCCTCTTCGCCAGCCTCCTGATTTACTGCACTGCTCCTACAGTGCCCTTCCCTCCACTCCAGCCCTTCTGTACAGCAGCGTCAGATTAATCCAGCATGGCGCAAGCCCAGCTCCGCTGCTAATGGAAACCTGCTGAACATTTGTGGCCAATAATATCCGAAGTCAGGAGGCCTGCATGTGCCTTCGAAAAAATGATCGCTTTTTATTTTGCTGGCTCCCAAGTGAAGTGAATTTCCGATCCCTGCAGCACAGCTAGCTGGCAGAGGCTTGGGAGCACCGGAGTGTCCAGTGATACCTCGTTACAATTCTGAACTAGCCATTGATCCACACAACACTCTCAAGCTAAACCCACACAAGACTTCAATATATCCACTCCACCACTGCAGCATGTTACAGGAGCTTCCAAATGAAATGTGTTTAGGGACTGTCATGGAAGCATGCTCCATTACAATGGTACATGGATGGTAATGGAGAGCGAACTGCCCTCTTACCCCTCTGAGACAGGCAGCGCCCCGGGCAGAGTAGATGAGGCACATTGATGGGGGATTATTTCTTTAGCTGTCAGTCCTGCATAAAAAAAAAGAATAAAATAAAACAAAAGAAGCCTTTGGTTGCTGGCGTAGTCAGAGTGCTACTTTGTGTTAAATTAATAGCAAAAGTCAAATCAAGAGAAGCGATATACTGTACTGCAAAATGCAGTACTTTAAAGAGGCTTGAATCTTGTTTTGACCCACTTTGCACATTCTGCTTATTATAGAATCTGCTACGCAACTGCAGGATGGTGCCTCCTTTTCTGTTTGGCTTTGTTTGAAAAATACAGATAAAACTGATGTGCCGGTAGAGGAAGAAAGATGACTCTTAATGGTTGGCAGATGTCTGGAAATGTAGGGTTTGGGGGCAAGGTGGCGCAGCGGATTCATGATTTTTTATTTTCCCATGGAATCCGGCTTAGTTTACATGGAGACTGAACTGCTCCCTCACCCGCTAAGAGAAAGGGGGCTCCCTGCTCCAGCACTAGTCTTTATCACCAAACGTTTTCAAAACCTAAAATCATTGCACTGTGATGCAATATCTGACAGCAGGAGCGCATGCTGTCTCCCACACGTTTCCCAAGTCTAAGCAAGGAAAACAAAAACCTTAATGCTTAATGACACAACTGGGGGCTAGTCCCGATTGAAGTCCACTTTAAGGCAATTTAAATAATTCATTTCTTTTGTTTCTGTTGTTGAAAAAAAAAGAAATAGCCATGAATAGCATCAGCCAATTTGTTAAATTTGGGATAATATTCATGAATGCGAGTGTTCATCGCGGTCCCAGGCTGCGGCGCCTGGGGCTGTGGGCACGGCTGTGATGGATTGACTTGCTGCGCTGCACAGCCTGTCAGATGCAGGGAAGGGGTCAGAGGTGCTGGGGAGGGACAGAGCCCCTTGTGATCCAGTGTTGTTTGAGTGCAGCTGTGGGGTCCGGCACTGAGATTCCTGAGCACAGACTTCCTGAGCACAAACTCAGAGCAGCCGGCCCCTAATAGCTGCCCCTTCTTAATAAGCGCTGATGTCACCCCTGTTCTTTGAGCTCCTATGTTCTTTTCATTTTAAATATTAGCAGGTGGAAAAAGCTGCTTGTCCCGTCCTGCTCCTTGCATTTCGGGAACATCTGTCTCTGTGCCTCCATCTGGTTTCTGCAGGCATATATTCCCTTTCTTTTGTAAGAAGGAGGGTGCTGCAGTTACTAGTGTTTGATTAATAATACAAATTACTAATTGATACTAAATATTGATTGATAACTAATTGTTTATAGTGTTTGCATCGACTCCCATGCAGTGTAGCTTTACTGTTCTAAACTCCAGAGGGGCTTGACAGCTGAGATAAACAGAAACATTACAACATTACAGGACATAATAAGGCTTTTAGTCGGTTTGCTTACCTATTGGGGACCGTTTTGGACTGCAGCACTGTGATCATGCCTCCCTGAGTCACACACACGCAAGCAGCTCCAACCTAATGACAAAATGTGAAGAATCCGACAGTGAGGTCCTTTCAACCTCTGGGAATTTAGATTTCTCCTAAAATACCCTGTGATGACACTGCCCCCGGAACTTCTTAATGAATCATGTGGCCAGAGCATCCCCCCACCAACACACACACACACACACTGGCACACACGCACACACACACACACACTGGCACACACACACATACACACAGGTTATCAAAGTCTTGTCGAAGGTTCGTTTAGACTCTTACCTAGTCTATAGGAATGAAAACAGTGATAGAGAATCTGCATACAGTATATGTCTATATACATTGAAATCCTATGATCGAGTGTTTAAAGTTTAATCTGACCGACTCCCTTGCCATGCTAACCCATCACCAAAACTGAAGCAGCTACTGGTTTGATACAGAAACAGCTTCCCATTGTTAGTGGACGCCCAGTCCAAACTCACTGTAGATGAAGGGCTGTCAGGGGCTTCCAGCTCATCGGGGAGGTGGGGTCTCATTAATCATCCTGATTGGCAGCTTGTGTCTGTTCCTCCAGCAGCAAGCATAGCTGGAACAGCAGGGGGCTGGAAGGAGCAGGGGGCGGGGGAGCAGGGGAGACCACAGCCCTTTTCAAACTCTTTCACAACTCCCAACACTCAGTGCCAATGCATGGTGATGCACGGCGATGCACTGTGATGCATTGTGATGCATTGTGATGCATTGTGATGCACGGTGATGCACTGTGATGCACGGTGATGCATTGTAATGCACGGCGATGCACGGTGATGCATTGTGATGCATTGTGATGCACTGTGATGCACTGTGATGCATTGTGATGCACTGTGATGCACGGTGATGCATTGTGATGAACAGTGATGCACTGTGATGCACTGTGATGCACGGTGATGCATTGTGATGAACGGTGATGCACTGTGATGCACGGTGATGCATTGTGATGCACTGTGATGCACGGTAATGCACTGTGATGCATGGTGATGCACTGTGATGCACGGTGATGCATTGTGATGCACAGCGATGCACGGTGATGCATGGCAATGCACTGTGGTGCATGGTGATGCTCTAAATGGCATGTTTTTGGTAGTTGTTCTTGTTTTTTGATGTTATTGACATCACTTCAGCCCTATAGTTGAGATAGTCTGACCCTGTGGTGGCTCCTCTGTGTACCCTGGAAATACCCGGGGTAGCCTCTCCACACAGAACTATTGTAATATTGTAAATATTGTACCTGCTCTGTGTGGATCTGTCATGCCAGTCAGTCCCGCTAATCCTGCAGCACTCGCATTCCAACATGCCAGTGCATACAGCACAGGGGCAAGCCATGTAATGTATCTGCCACAGAAACATCTTTAATCTAAACGTCCCGATGCACAAGCGTCGTGGACACAACAGAGCAGCCTTTGTTCTTTGAGGGATTAACTCAGCTCCCAGTCCCCTGGCAGGGTTATAGGAGCCAGGCCAGCACCTGCTGTGCGCAGTGGGTGCAAGGACAACTGTGGTGAGCTTGACACTGCAGGCTCACTGACACACTCGCTCTCACACTCACACTGTCACATCTTCAGCTCTTTGAACTCTGTCCTGGAATCCGCCGCCGCCGCACGGCTTTGCGCTGACACATGTTTCCAGGGATTTGGAAAAACTGTGTGGGCGGCAACTCAGAAGATTCCTGGCCTCTTGGTGGGCCGTGATCAAACACAATCCCCCAAATCCAGTGGTGCCTGACTGTGATAACCTGCCTAGGAAAGCATGCCATCAGCAGCCCAGTATCACACAGGGAATTGTTTGGGTTTGATGTGCAGTGCGGCTTAGGCTGGGATTACTGGCACAATCGACTCCCCAAACTCCAGGATCAGATCAAACACTGAGCTGGATCTGACTAAAGCTGCTTCAGACTTGATTGATTGAAACGCTGCTGTCTGTACTTTATGTATTAGATGCTAATAATAAGAGGCAATCCCTCTGTTACCCACGGCTGACAGGAACACACATTGCTAGGTGTCTGCCAGGTCTGCAGCATTGAGCTGGAAGCTGGGTGTGCATTGTGACTATGGCATTGTCTCAGTGGGAAGAACGTACCTCTGAGGACCTGACTTCAGGGATGTTCACAGTCACTTCCTTTTAGCATTTCCAAATTTCACAGAAATTCAATGACTTCCATTTTGACAATTCTTTCACATTGCCTTGAAAGCAGATGACAAGTTTGTCATTGAAGTCTCCAGGTTTCTTTTGGTATTTCTAAACGTACTGCTATTTAATGTTTTATAATTCTGATTGAAATTGCACACACAGACACACACGCACACACACACACACACACACACACACATACACACACACACACACACACACGCACACACACACACACTCAATTTTCATACTGGAATATGGGACAGTGTCCAAGTACGACACATGCCTCTTTTTTTCAAATCACCCTGACCGGTGCCTGGGCGTTAGGGACTGCTGTAATCTGTAACCCCTTAATCAAAGTGCCGATTCTTTAAAAAGACAACTGTGGTCATGTGCTTTAATTCACAGCTATCTCTCTGCATGTAGCAGCTGCATTAGACTTGATGAGAGTCCTCGGAGTGGCTGGCTGGCACGCTGTGTGTCTCTGTGCCCTCCCCTGCTATCGCATATCGGGTGAGCTGCTGGGGAGGCCGGGCTGACTGCCGTAGCGAGGTTCTGAGCCAAGGTGAGTGTGATTCTGCTGGGCCGGGGGTTCTGTTCATCAGGCAGGGATTGCTGTGTGGATAAGATAGAGCTCGATAGTGTTGATTGACCACACTCTGTAGTTTTTTGGTAGAAGGTAGAAGTCACAATGCAAACAAACAGATGATGTTCTGTGTGTATAAACATGTCTGGTTAAAGAGAGAGTTTTTTCATTTGTTTAGTTTTTTTACTGCTCTTTAAAAACATGAGTATCGGTATGGCTCTTATAGATAGATAGATAGATAGATAGATAGATAGATAGATAGATAGATAGATAGATAGACCTGAAGGTATAACACCGACCTTAACTTTTTCTAAGTAAATACACAAACTGCCTGTTAAAATGACCTGCAGTTTCTACTGTAGAAGTGACACGCTGAGCTGCTGCTTTCTAGTTTTGCTACAGCATCATTGTAGTTCTTCTTGTGCTTTGGGAAGTGATGCAGACTTTGCGCTGGTGCAAGCAGAGTGTAGTGGACATGTTCCTTTGCCCCTAGGTGTGGATATCAGGGGCCAGGTGATCCCTAGGGGCCCTGACTGACAGCAAGCTTTGAAGTCCTGCCTTGGGCTTTGTTATGAGACAAGGGAATGTAATCTTGGGGGCCCGTGACAGCCTTCCAAAATCTTTTCAGCAGATGTGGGTGTTTTGACTTTTAGTTAATATGAATTCTAAACTATTCGAGGCATTTTAAAAGCACAAGGAGTCGTCTTCCTTTGAAAAAAGACATGACGAGGCCAGATGTGTCTCAGTAATGACTTCAAACACTGAACATCTCCTAGTCAGGCTCCTAGTCACAGATGAGTCCAAATGATTCATTACACACTGCTTATACGTTACAGGGATAGGCAGACAGACAGACAGACAGACAGACAGATGTACATATAGATGGATAGACAGACACAATCACAGATTGATAGATGGATAGATGAACTTCAAAGACACAGTCCTAGGATATTCAGTTACACTAAGAAACTGAAGTCAAGGTAGAGGAACATTTAATTAAACACCTAAGCTGTGTTTAATATACCTGCTGTACTGGGTGCCAAATACCCTCTGTCAGACCAGCAGAGCAGGGCTTGCAATAGTGAGCCACAGTGTGTGTGTGTGATAATGAAAGCAGGGCTTGCAATAGTGAGCCACAGTGTGTGTGTGTGATAATGAAAGCAGGGCTTGCAATAGTGAGCCACAGTGTGTGTGTGTGTGATAATGAAAGCAGGGCTTGCAATAGTGAGCCACAGTGTGTGAGTGTGATAATGAAAGCAGGGCTTGCAATAGTGAACCACAGTGTGTGTGTGTGATAATGAAAGCAGGGCTTGCAATAGTGAGCCACAGTGTGTGTGTGATAATGAAAGCAGGGCTTGCAATAGTGAGCCACAGTGTGTGTGTGTGATAATGAAAGCAGGGCTACTCTCTCTCCTGTCTACCACTCGTAAATATGGAGAGGCGTCACCCTCGTAAAGGATTAAGCAGGGCCCTGTGTCCCAGCCATTATCTTTTTAGTGTCTAATGAAGACTTTAAAGATGGCTTGCTCAGATCTGGCGGCTCGGGAGAGCAGTAACTCACAGCAGTCATTACAGAACAATTTGTAGGCTCTGTCTGCCCGGGGCTGTGGACGAGGCGAGGGGAGGGGTGGAAAACTAATCCCCCAGCTCAGGGGGGCTTGGAGAAGTGGAAACATGAAGCAAAAACAGGCTGGCCAGAGATAATACTGCTTTAACTGAGCACTGCAATGTTACAGACAGAGAGATACAGCATACAGTTAAAGTGTAGTAAGGCACAGCGAAAGCATGGAGAAGCAAACCAAATAACAGAGACATCTAACAGCTAATGCCCTTGACCTTATATATTAGAACATAAGAAAGTTTACAAACGAGAGGAGGCCATTCGGCCTTCTAATCAGTACTTTCTGTTTTCTACATGTTAACCACTCCCTAATCCATGTGCATGCATTTCCTTGAATCCCTACTGCGTTCAGTTTGAGAATTAATCTTTTATGCGGGACTTTATCAAAAGCTTTCTGGAAATCTAAATAAACCATGTCGTATGCTTTGCAATTATCCATTCTCCATGTTGCATCCTCAAAAAAAATCAAGCAGGTTAGTTAGACACAATCTCCCTTTCCTAAAACCATGCTGACTGTCTCCCAGGATATTGTTACCATATAGGTCATTTTCCATTTTGGATCTTATTATAGTTTCCATTAGTTTACATATAATTGAAGTCAGGCTTATTGGTCTGTAGTTACCTGGTTTGGTTTTGTCTCCCTTTTTGTGGATCGGTATTACGTTTGCAATTCTCCAGTCTGTCGGTACAACCCCTGTGTCAAGAGACTGTTGCATGATCTTGGTTAGCGGTTTGTAAATAACTTCTTTCATTTCTTAGAGTACTATTGGGAGGATCTCATCCTGCCCAGGGGATTTGTTTATTTTAAGAGCTCCTAGTCCCTTTAACACTTCTGCCTCTGTTATGCTAAAGTTATTTAAAACTGGATAGGAACAGGTGGGGCATGTTGTCAGTATTCTTGTTCAAAGTAATCATTTAATATATTTGTTATTTTTTTTCTCTTCATCTCTGATTTTTCCATTTGTATCTCTTAGACATTTTACTTCCTCCTTGAATGTTCTTTTGCTGTTATATTCCCTTATAAACGTTTACTGCAGCACACCGTGGTAAAAGCACAGCCAAGCAGGCAAGGAAGATTAGCTGAAAAGCATGGTTAACCACAGAGAACCAAAGGGTTTTATTTTCAGCTTGGCTTCAATATAATATGAAGCCATGATCACCGTGGCAATAAGAAGCACACCCATTGATGTGGGCCAGGGGCTCGGAGTCGAGTGGAGGGAGCGCTGAGGAAAATAAAACAATAAGACAAACGCGGTATTTAAAACCTCAGCAGGTCTCCGAGGCTCAGTAACCAGGGGCCTCAACAGGTGGCTGAGCGAGAAAACTGGACTCTAACCCTCCCTGCCTCCCAGCTTCCTCCCTCCCTCTGTCCCTCAGGCCTCCAGGGGCTTTGCCCTCGTAAAGGGTTATAAATACCAGTGATTTTTCCAGCCTGAGTCCCAAAAAATCTAAAAAGCCTTCCGCTGCCAGCCAGCCCCGAGGCAGATAGAAAGAGCTTCAGCTCTGATCTTCAAAGCTGTGCCCTGATCCACGGCAGCTGCCACACTCCGCAGCACGGCAGTGCTGATGAACTGGGAGGGGAACTGAAGACAGTGCAATCTACCAGCCTGGGCTCCACCATTCACCAAGCCTGTATCTTAACTTCCTTTTCTTTTACATTCTGGAGAGGCCTTATGAGAAATACACAACGTGCCCAAAACCCTTTTAAAAGAATGAAAGGACGAACAGCAGAATCCAAACCCAGACAGGATGGCTTGGCTTGCCCATTCTTGTTTCAGCCGACCCGCACCATCGTTATACACAGCATGGGGCCGGGTGGGTAAGGGGTTAAAGAGAAGCTGTGTCTTTGCAGTGAGCAGGTTAATCCCAGGAAAGCGATCCCCTTCATGCACTGTTCACAGACAGACTCCCGGCCGCCCCTCCTTACCTGCGTTTAGGTGTGTGCCTCAGGGTGAAAGGTCACCCAAATCAAGAGATTAGCCCCCCAGTCCGCCACAAAGGGGCCCCGGCTCCTGGCTTAGGTTACACACCTTGTGTATTCCTTTTCAAAAGCACTGGGATTTAGAAGATACGTCAACAAGCTTTTGTTCAAAAGAAAGGAAGAAAAGAAGCAATCTCTAACTGCACACACTTGTTAAAATAAAAAGATTTACAGTAACCCAGCTAAATGAGGGGCCACCAGCCAGCACACAGCTGCAGTTTCGAAGCTGTGTGGATTATTTTCAGCATGCAAGTTAAATTTAGAAATGTAAAAGAAACTATAGTAAATTACATTGACATGAAAAAGACTTTGTCATTGAATTCATTGACTGTCTTTTAGTATGTCTAAATTTAGAGCTATTGAGTGTTTTATAGTTTATGAATAAAAGTATTTTTCAATGTCTGAGAATTTAGCTTTACTCAGATTTCATATTGAATTTCCAGTGTTGTAAGTTACAGATGAATTACCTTTAAACTTTTAAAAGTTTGGTTCTCTGCTTCCTTTTGCATTTACTATAGCTAGACTTATTCATACAATACCCTGGTTTAACCTGCCCCCCAGCTGGTTGCCAGTCTGGAGTGCAGGACAGGACAATGCAGGACAGGACAGTGCAGTGCAGGACAGTGCAGTGCAGGACAGGACAGTGCAGTGCAGTGCAGGACAGTGCAGTGCAGGACAGGTCAGGTCAAGTCAGGACAGGAGAGGACAGGGCAGGACAGTGCAGTGCAGGACAGGACAGTGCAGTGCAGGACAGTGCAGGACAGGACAGTGCAGGACAGGACAGTGAAGGACAGGACAGTGCAGGACAGGACAGTGCAGGACAGGTCAGTACAGGAGAGGACAGTGCAGGACAGGACAGTGCAGTGCAGGACAGTGCAATGCAGCACAGTGCAGGACAGGTCAGTACAGGAGAGGACAGGGCAGGACAGGACAGGGCTGTCCAATGGGTGGCTCTTGATCCCTGTATGTCTCACTGATCTCCACAATAGGGCTCTTTTGAAGAATCCTAATGAAGGGTTTGATAGGTTTTAAGAAACTGCAGCAATCTGTAGTCTTAGGTTGTGGAAATGCATCATCACTGTTTAATGGGGCAGCATTTAATGTGCAGAGAGCTGCTGAAGCAGTGAGGGTGTTTCTACAACCGTCAGCTTTTTGGTAAATAAACTTTTTCGTCACTTATATTGTGACTCTATAAGATTGTGTCTCTCCCCCTTTCTCTTCTTCTCTCTCTCTTCTTCTCTCCCTCTCTTTCCGTGCTGCACAAACAGAAAGCAGCCGTTCCTTGTCAGTGGTCTGGCATTCAGCAGTGGCTAATTTTCCCGAGCTGACCTCATTTTCTATTGTATTAGAACAAGTGATCTAGTGTCAGGAGAAATGTACTGATTCCCATTGTACCTGCTGCATCCCAGTGAGCTGCTGAACCATTCGACAAGTCCGAGGAAGTCTGAGCTCCATATGCAACCCAATCCGCTAGGAAGAAGGGGGCAACTCTGTGAATACCTGGACAACTTAACCCCTTACTCTCCCATGCCATGACCCCCCACCCCAACTCCCCCTCTCCTCCTCCTTACAACAATAAATATCCTTCAGATACACAAACTCATTACTCCTTCACTCCATGTGTTTGTCTTCTAAATGGAAAAACAACACACTGCCGATGTCTCAGAACTCCAGATAAATAATTCTGCTTTCCTGATTTACAGCAGCTTGGCTAATTGTTTTTTTTATTTTTATTTTGCTTTTGTTTTTCTCACTGAACTGGGCTGCAGTAAGTCAATGCAGATTCATTTTATTGTTGTGTTTTTTTGTGTTGTTTCTTTTAGGAAAGGAAAGCGATGGAATCAGAGGAGCCCCTGAGAGCGTGAGTGTCGTGTTCTTGTTCTTGAAACTGTGTCATTGTCAGGGTTCTGTATGCAGGGAGGGAGGGAGTGCAGGGAGGGAGTGAGTGCAGGGAGGTAGTGAGGGAGGGAGGAAGTGAGGGGGTGAGGCAGGGAGGGAGTGCAGGGAGTGAGTGCAGGGAGGGAGTGCAGGGTGGGAGTGAGTGAGGGAGGGAGTGAGGCAGGGTGGGAGTGAGTGCAGGGAGGGAGTGAGGCAGGGTGGGAGTGAGTGCAGTGAGGGAGTGACGCAGGGAGTAGGCAGGGAGGGAGTGAGTGCAGGGAGGGAGTGAGTGCAGGGTGGGAGTGAGTGCAGGGTGGGAGTGAGGGAGGGAGTGAGTGAGTGCAGGGTGGGAGTGAGTGCAGGGAGGGAGTGAGGGATGGAGTGAGTGCAGGGTGGGAGTGAGTGCAGGGTGGGAGTGAGTGCAGGGTGGGAGTGAGGGAGGGAGTAAGTGAGTGCAGGGAGGGAGTGAGGGAGTCAGGAGAGCTGTAGAGGTTTCTGTCCTGAGACAGCGTTCCAGTTGGGTTAGCTTGTCAGTGTGTTCCCCACCTGAATCACTCGATTG
The DNA here is from genome assembly GCA_030684275.1 of Acipenser oxyrinchus oxyrinchus. NCBI lineage: Eukaryota > Metazoa > Chordata > Actinopteri > Acipenseriformes > Acipenseridae > Acipenser > Acipenser oxyrinchus. The sequence continues at coordinate 5,735 of JAGXEW010001204.1, read as the reverse complement.
TGCGACGGAGGGGGGTTTGATTTGATATCTGTCAGAGTTCAGGTTCAATGCAAGTTCAAGGAGGCAACAACACCACAGAACAGCTACTACAAAGTGGTGTGAACTGCTCCAGATATCAGGAGAGGAATGGCCATGTGTGAAAGGATTCTATTCTTTATGGTGCATGTAGATACAGCATGTAAAGATTAATCACAATTATACCAAATCTCTTTCCTTATATATGCTCACAGGTAATCTTGATCATATATTGATCAGAGTCACTTTTACTTATGTATATAGATATGCAGGAAATAAATAATATCATATATTGTTAAATGAGTCGGAATATAACACTGTTTTGTATTTTATCTTTTTCATATAAGGGGAGAGGGGCATTGATCATTCTAGACTCTTAGCAATGTTTTGTTTAGGCTGCCAGGCTTCACATAAAATATTAATCAAATCCAACCGTCTTCCACCATTCAGACAGATGTATAACTCAAGCCCTTTACAAGTGGAAAAATGGCTGAATTGTGTGAATTATAAAAACTATGGGAGCCGAAATGAACTGCAGGACTTCATCTTCAGAAAAGAAAATTGTGCATCTTTAGATTCCAGTGAAATCAATAAAAGGTTGGCAGCTCTGTGAATGAGATGTGAGACCGGGCGGGCTGCAGGAGCAGAGCAGGCAGGCAGCAGCTAGTGAGAATAAAGAGCTCTCCCCAAACCCCACAAGAAAGAATATTTTACTCATGAAGCATCCCTCGTAAATCTCAGGCAATTAAACACAGGTCGCTGTTGAAACCAGTTCCCTCCATTCCGATTCCGGATTTATGGGGCTTACATCACGCACTCCAGGGCAGACCCAGCTCAGCCCAGCCCTCCACCCCCAGCCCTCTGCCAAGCTGAGCCCCACACGCAGGGTGTGGGCACCTTAATAGGAAGGACAGGTTAGCTCAGGCTTCAAACCACAGGCATACAGCGGGTATCTGGGGCTTATAACGGTGTCATAAGAGAACAAAATTAACAAACGCTGCTCCGGTTCCTCGTAGCTGATTGATCTCCAAACTTTATCAAGTATCCCGGTGACCCCCCAGGACTTGCTAGGGGTGGTGTCTGGAGCTCACCCAAGGAAAGACTCTTCCGATCTGTTGTGCAGTGCAGTGCTGGTGCGGTTCGTCACCTCATTCCTGTAGAGGGTGGAAGGGTTTGCTAATATTATTGCCTTTGCTCCGATCACTTCAGCAGGGCTGTTTGGTTTGACCATTTGTGGGCTGACAGGGTGCCAGCTTTGTTTTTGCACGCGGTGCAGCGACCAGACGCTGTTGCTGAACCCCCTGGGGAGCTGAGAGCAGGGCTGTTTTCATAACGCTGCACACTGAGAGACAATCAGGACTGCAAGGCACGGACAAACAAGCACCCAGGAGCCATTCATGAACACCAGCATTTACAAGAACCAGTAATAAACAAGTAAAGAAAGAGATATGGCAGTTGCAGTATCTAAAGTTCAGAATACAGTTGAAAGTGTGGTTTTTTTGTTTTTTACAATGCTTGTCTGTGCTTTACTAGACTCTGTGACGCTTTTACCACAGGATTCCTATTGAAACCATCTTTACTAAAAGGAAAAGAGTTTACTGTGAATGATTCCGAACTGAGATGCCTGTAGGAGATTTTCAAATGACAGCTCTGGCTTGCTTATTTCAAGATCTGCAACATTAGCTGCTTTCATTCGCTTATATTTTAGATATAAACTTTACAGCTTAAGCAAACAGTGGCTCCTGGTCCAGCTTGTGCAATGGGAAAGCGAGAGGCAGGCAGCGAAGTGATGGATCATCCTGCAACACTTCAACAGCTGTCATGATCCAAGTGTGCAAAACACAGCCCTGCTTCTTCAAGAGCGTCATACACCTGGACCCCTAAGAGTTTTAAACGGCCTCGTTTGTTTGAGATCAGCACCATTATTCCGTGTATTCATTTAGTGTGACTTTACTAGCTTGCCATAGTCTTTCCCTACAAAGTTTTTTTTTAATATGCTGTATATTCATTACACATATAATATTGCTTACGGCTTCTTTATAAAAGCAACAGAACCCGTTTCATTTCCAAAATGGACACTTTAAAGTGGCAGCGTGGCTTTAGGACGGTCCCGGCTCCTCTTCCCTGAGCCGCTCCTGCACTGCCTTTGGGTTTCCAGCTCACTGCAACGCAGCCTCCAGCCCCGCCCCCACACCGCCTGTGCGACCCCGGTTGGCTGGGCGTGTATTGGTATTCATTAAACGTCATCGATATTCAAATTCAAACGCCTTTCTGGCTTTCTGTTGGTGCGCTGGGGACGCGCCCCGCCCCCCAGGTTGCGCTGAGGTTGGGAGCGGGTTTGAGTGACAGGTCTCGCAGGGATGTGAATTTGTGTTTAATTTGCTTTAGCCGCAGAATCCCGGAGCAGTCCAGGAACTCCATTGCAACTGAATGGATTGGTATGGGGAAAAGCGGATTTCACCCTTCGGCTAAGCTGCAGCCTTGGACGACGTTTGCGCTTATCATGGTCGTGTTCTCAATGTGGCCCCGAACAGGTATGGAATATACGAATATTCATTCGAGATTTTTATTTAGGTGCAAAAAGTTTTACACAAACTTTTTGTTGTTGTTTTGGGAGTTGAATGAGAGAAGCGCGCAGCGTGCATGGAGAGGACTGCGTGTGCCGCGCTGCATATTACAGGAGAGTCGAGATCTTCCAAATAAAACACGGTTTAAAACTTGCAAATGAATTATTGACGTAATAATGTAAACAGAAAAAAAAAAAAGTTTATTATGCTGTCATAAACTGGCGCTGGTTTAAACCCGAAACACAAAATGGGGGAGCAGAACTTCTCAAAGATGTCTAATAACTGTTTGGATCCCGGACTGCACAAGTTACAAGCGCTGCTGGGCTTTATTAACTGTTAGGTGGAAACTAATGCAATGCAATCAAAGCAGGAGCTCAGCTTAGTCTAAACACGGATTTCCAGTGGATGCAACTAAAAACTTAAAAAAAACTGTAGTAAATTACAAAATAACGAATAACTGTTTTTTTTTTAAATTTTTGTTTCAGTTTTTTTTTTTAGGAAAGATGTTTTTAAATCCTGGTAATAATTTGTAAAACCCTGACAGTGACCCGGAGCACAGAAACATGCCTTTCTTTGAGGTGCGGGTCTCCAGCCCCTCAGGCGAGACTCGTTAACCTTCCCCGAAGCGCTTTCCCGGGGGGGGGGTTGCGAGGCAGTGTGAAGCTGTGACCGCTTCCCCTCCTCAACAGCACTAGCCTTGTCTGGACCCATGGCTGTTTTGTAACTAATCAAGAAAAAAAAAGTAACTTGTTTTTGTTTTTTTACGGAGAAGAATCCGCATGTATTTTATTTTTCATGAGGTTTATCCTATATAAAATGACAGCAGGTTCAGAGAGCGAGATTTTCTATCTATTTATCTGAAACTGTTTTTGCTACAGTATTAAATGCTCCCTCTTGACATTTAGGCTGACAGATTTACATTTGAGCTATTCAGGTTTATTCGTTTCACTTCTTGAAATGCCTGTTGCTCCTTTTAAACAAAACCTAGCGCGCTTGCGTGTGTTTAAAGCGCGACCCCTCGTTATATTAGGTAAATAACAGCGTAATAAACCCTTCAGCATGTAAACAGCTGCCATTATACAAACTCGGACAGTAACACACACGCCGTTTAACTGAATCAGCGATAATACAGCAAGGGACTCCGAACAACACGGTGTGTTTTAATGCGCGCTAACTTTGAGCTCATGCTTTTTAGAGTGCACGGATTTTTACAAGACGCGTTGAAAGGAGAGCAAGGCGTTTAAACCGCTTCAATCGGAGAGGGGTTTGCAAAACAAGCTAATGATGTATTGAAGTGTCTCAGCAGATCTCTTGGCGAATATCTGTACTGGGGTCTTCTGAGCACCAGACCGGAGCCCCCGTCCGTCGGACCCCAGATTGGGGCATTCAGTACCCGACGTGTTTCACCTCTACAGAGTGGTTCCAAATAACTTCAATATGAACCTTACTGTGGAACACATTAGTGTGAATAAGGCAGACTGTAACTAATGCAGTTTACTAATGTTACAGCTACTGGAGCTGTGTGTGTGTGTGTGTGTGTGTGTGTGTGTGTGTGTGTGTGTGTGTGTGTTTAGAGATGTGATGCATTTGCCAAACTTTTAAGATCTTAAAGTATTTCATTTCAATTTCAATTTCAATGTGAATAGTTATCCTAAAGCACTTGAGGGTTAAACACATTTTTTGTCACCTGGGGGATGTTGTAAATGCAGCTCTACACTAAGACTAGCTGTCTCCAGACACACACACAGTATAAAATGTGTACCGCAGTGCACTGCTATCTGTAGGTATAGCCACTCTACATGAGTGTATATGGGGGGTTGTGTTTCCTAATTGAGGCTTTGATTGTACACTCCAGCATTCAGCTCTGTAGCTCAGCATGGTGAAGATGCCCTGTCTCCTCATTCAGCTCTGTAGCTCAGCATGGTGAAGATGCCCTGTCTCATTCAGCTCTGTAGTTCAGCATGGTGAAGATGCCCTGTCTCATTCAGCTCTGTAGCTCAGCATGGTGAAGATGCCCTGTCTCATTCTTCTCTGTAGTTCAGCATGGTGAAGATGCCCTGTCTCATTCAGCTCTGTAGTTCAGCATGGTGAAGATGCCCTGTCTCCTCATTCAGCTCTGTAGTTCAGCATGGTGAAGATGCCATGTCTCCTCATTCAGCTCTGTAGTTCAGCATGGTGAAGATGCCCTGTCTCATTCAGCTCTGTAGCTCAGCATGGTGAAGATGCCCTGTCTCATTCAGCTCTGTAGTTCAGCATGGTGAAGATGCCCTGTCTCATTCAGCTCTGTAGCTCAGCATGGTGAAGATGCCCTGTCTCATTCAGCTCTGTAGTTCAGCATGGTGAAGATGCCCTGTCTCATTCAGCTCTGTAGTTCAGCATGGTGAAGATGCCCTGTCTCATTCAGCTCTGTAGTTCAGCATGGTGAAGATGCCCTGTCTCATTCAGCTCAATAGTTCAGCATGGTGAAGATGCCCTGTCTCATTCAGCTCTGTAGCTCAGCATGGTGAAGATGCCCTGTCTCATTCAGCTCTGTAGCTCAGCATGGTGAAGATGCCCTGTCTCATTCAGCTCTGTAGCTCAGCATGGTGAAGATGCCCTGTCTCATTCAGCTCTGTAGCTCAGCATGGTGAAGATGCCCTGTCTCATTCAGCTCTGTAGCTCAGCATGGTGAAGATGCCCTGTCTCATTCAGCTCTGTAGCTCAGCATGGTGAAGATGCCCTGTCTCCTCATTCAGCTCTGTAGCTCAGCATGGTGAAGATGCCCTGTCTCATTCAGCTCTGTAGCTCAGCATGGTGAAGATGCCCTGTCTCATTCAGCTCTGTAGTTCAGCATGGTGAAGATGCCCTGTCTCATTCAGCTCTGTAGCTCAGCATGGTGAAGATGCCCTGTCTCATTCAGCTCTGTAGCTCAGCATGGTGAAGATGCCCTGTCTCATTCAGCTCTGTAGTTCAGCATGGTGAAGATGCCCTGTCTCATTCAGCTCTGTAGCTCAGCATGGTGAAGATGCCCTGTCTCATTCAGCTCTGTAGCTCAGCATGGTGAAGATGCCCTGTCTCATTCAGCTCTGTAGTTCAGCATGGTGAAGATGCCCTGTCTCATTCAGCTCTGTAGCTCAGCATGGTGAAGATGCCCTGTCTCATTCAGCTCTGTAG
>JAGXEW010001203.1:0-26715 GCA_030684275.1 Acipenser oxyrinchus oxyrinchus | reverse complement strand
AGAAGATTCTAAAGTTTCTTATAGGATTTAATAGGATAGTAAAAATCTTATAGGAATCATTTTAAAGTTTCTATAAGATCCGATGGGATCTGTCACGACTGTCTTGGCAGCTTGTCTATCGTAACACACACACACACACACACACACACACACATGCTTGCATTCCTATATTTGTGGGGATTTCTCATTGACTCTCATTATATTTTTATTTACTATTTCTAACTCCAGTCAGACAAAACTTCACACAGGGTAAAAGTCGACAACAAACTGAATGTTTTGCCACTTTTTTTTTTTTGAAGGCATATTTAATTCTTCAAAAGGTGTTTTAAAAAGTAGGGACGTCTCCACAACGTCATTTTTCAGGAGTTACTATCTTTGTGGGGATATTTTCTCAAATTTTGTCTGCACATTGTTAGTAATACCTGCCCACAAACACACTATATACATATCCATTAAGTGCTTTGTGCTGGGGAAGGTTGCCCCAATGGTTTTTTGAAACTTAGCTTGTGTTTTTGATATCTCCACTTTAAATGGCTGGGCACTTTTGATAACTTGCCATTTTTTCACATTTCCAATGTGTTTTGTTTCAGATAAGAGAATACATGAATGGCTGTATTTTACTGAATACAAGCAAGCAATTCAATAACAAAGAAATCAGTCATACACCATTTACAGAAAAGTGTGCTACACATAACTACATAGCCCTTATCTCTAACAACAGTCCTCCTCTCAAATGAGAAGAGAGGAGAAGAGCAAAGATAGTTAATGGTGGGAGAAATGTTATTTGCTTGCAGGCTTAAAGCCCATTCTTATCAGATCTCGCTAAGCAGATCACTGTTTCGATTTAGATTTGGTATCAATTGTATACACCATGGGATTTTGTTTAGGACTCCAATACATATAAAACAGACACCTGTGGATAGAAAATATCTTGTTTTTTTGTAGAATAAACATAGTAGTCCTAGTTTAGAGGTTTCCAATCTCAATTCTAAACATTTGCACAGCAATTAGTTTTACGTAAAAAGAAAGAGAAGACACACAACGGACGTTCATAGTACTGTAGTTATTACACGAATAAGGATAGCTGAATAATTATGAGCACTCTATGAACATTCATGGCGTATTCTTTTTATATAACAATAGCAATTTTGGAAAAGAAAGGATGTCAAACCTAAATTAAACAAGTAGATTCAGACAATTACTTTCCTTAGATCAAGCGCCACATTTGCTTTGCAACGGAACTTCATTTGGAGCAGTGTGATTAGCTAAAAGAACAATGTATTGTCAGATTCCACGTACTTCTTTTATCTATTTATATGCTCTGAACAGACTCTTAAAGTCAGTGGAGATGTTTAAGGAGGACTGTAGAAAAGTGGTGTGTGGTGCACATGTGTAGAGGTGATGCAATGCGTAAACAGATGACAACAAAGTTCACGGTCCAAACAATTCTTTATTTGTTTTTATAATCCCGGTCATTTGGCGACCGTAAATAATAGTCCCTGGCAATACACAGCAATGTGTGTTGCACAGTTTAAACCACGGGTTCAGTTCCAAAATAATAAACGTGGTATAAACACACACAGAACACAAACACGATCACAAGTCCAGAGTGAGTGCTTTGGTGCAAGTTGTGAAATACAATTTATTAGTGAACAGTAATGCAGTGCTGTCCGGGTTAGTGTTGGCCTTTAGCGACAGCTCCTGGCTAATGTTAGCCATCTAACAATGACAAACAATGACAGTTAGAACAACAAAACAAACAGAACACTAAACACTCACGTTATTTTATCTCTGTACTCCTGTTACAGGTCCGTCCGAAACCATAACAAAGGAACAGATCGCTCAGCCACATTCCCTGATATACAGCCAGTCACGCTCTCTTTGGTAGCGAGTGCAATCACGTCTCCTCCAATCCATGACTGACACATCACCTACTGCAGTAAGGTGCTGACTTCTAGTATTGTGGCTTTGCCCCTTTTGGGTGGCCAACTTCCGACTGACCCTGGTATGAACTGTCAAACCATCCAGTCTGGGGCACACTGTTCCTGTTATACTGTGCCCTCAAAGGTCGCTCCCTGTCAGAAGGACACAGAGATGTTTTGGACTCTTGTAAGTGGATTGTTCGTACACTGACTTACAGATATTAGTATATCCAGACAACTTTTAAGTAATCAAGAGAAATCACAAAGACCCATTCAAATTTGAAGTTTTAATGAATCAGAGCAGTATTAGTACTCCTTCGGTTTATTAAATGCTTAAAATGGATCTAGTGGTTACAGACCACGTCGGATCCCAGCTAATAGGCAAACAGTGTTAACACTTCAATACAATTATAGTTATCACATGTTTTGCCCTTAGGCCAGACATGCAAAACACTAAAACACCCATCACTAAATCCTAAAGCATCCAATATGTCACTCTCTAAAGCTAAAATATAATTCCTATCACTATAGCAATGCTTCAATATAAGTGAGATATAAATTCAAGTGTATGCTTACTTCCCAATATATGGAAGTGTTGTGTAGAATATAAGTATAGACAAAAGCTGTCTTCGAAGGCAGAGGCTTCTGAATATGACCAAACAGTAACCAGCTTTTCAGAGATCCTCAGAGAAAGCACCAAACAGCTTGTGTTACCAAGTTGAATGATATTGTACTGTACTGCATCATAAGACTTAATTAAATATAAACATTTGGTCTGTTTTGGCAGCTCTTACCTTTAAGTGAATAATATATTTAAAAAGTCATTGTGATGGGGTGCAGCCTATTTTGTGGTGGTTTTGTGTTTTTTATTTTTCCAAAACAAAACAAACAAAAAATCCTGCACTCCTGCTCCGAGTCTCCAGAGGCGCTATCCCACCGCTAACACCAACTGTGACAGGCTGACCGAGGTAAGGAGGCTCAGAGTCAGGATGTGCAGGGGAAAATAAAAGACTTTTAATTAAACAAAATACACAAAACAAAAGGCACAATGGCCAACCAAAAAGACAAACACAAAAACAGGCTTTAAACAAACTATACCAAAAAGAACCACTCACTCTCTCACACAGGTCTTCTCACTCTCACAAACACTTACCCACTAACATACCCAACCACTCCCTTTTATACAGGTGCCTGGGCTAATTGGGCAATTTGCACCTCATTAGCCCAGGCACATTCCACACATTCCTCACACAAACTCACTCACTGAACCACACCCCAAACTCACTCATATCCACTCTAAACAATACAAAAAACACAAAACCACCACAAAAAAGGCTGCACCCCATCACAGTCATTGTCAAATTATTTCTATATGATCTCCTATCCTCTACTTTTGTGAGGTAATCCTCAGACTGACAACATATTTCCAGTACCACAAAGTTCTTTATTGCTTATTAAGATACAAGTATATATAGAGAGATGTTTTTTTTAAATATACAACACCAGCTCTGTTTAATTATTCCAGCCTTGGTCTAAAATATATTTCCTTCTTAACACTGGTTTTGTTTCGTGTATAAATATGTTTTAACAAACTTGGCTTCTCTCTATCTAAAAATCGATAGGTTGCGGATGCAACCCCGGTTCCCTGAAAGAGAAAATAACCATCAAGTATGGGATATTGCCGTCAGGCAGTAGCGATTGGCTGAGCTTTTATAGCAAAGCTGCCGATAGGCCTCTGCGCGAGCTGCCACGTAAGCCCGCCCCCTTGGGAGCTTACTATACGCAGCGCGCAGAGACTCACTTCCTCTTTTGCTCTTCAGGCCGTGAAGGCTTCTGGAGCGACCACGCGGCTTGATGGTTATTTTCTCTTTCAGGGAACCGGGGTTGCATCCGCAACCTATCGTTCCCTTTCAAGTCGAAAATAACCATCAAGTATGGGAACAGTGTACCCAAGCCGTCGCGAGGGAGGATTCTCGGCAGTAGGACAGACTTACGTCATAACGCAACTGCGTAGGCAACACATCTACGCATATGCGGAGCTGCGCCTCAGCGTCTATGCTCGCAATGACACCTGTCCTAAGGTGGAATAGTCAACACCATGCTGTCAACCACTCTATACGTCCGCATCTTGAGGCATCATAGAGTGTAGTACAGATGCTCCAAACAGTGGAGCAGAGGAATCCAGTACGTTCAACCGGTAAAACCTCATGAAAGTATGCGGTGTAGCCCAACTGGCTGCAGCGCAAATGTCAGAACACCGGCACCCCTCTAAAGAGGGCCCAGGATGTCGCCATACCCCTAGTGGAATGCGCCTTCAACTGCCCTGGTGGCGGAAGGCCTGCAGATTCATAAGCTAATTTAATAGCATCCACTATCCAGTGGGAAAGGCGTTGTTTAGACAACGGCTGACCCAAAGTCCTAGAACCATGGCATATGAACAATTGTTCTGTTTGCCTCACAGCCGTTATGCGGTCAATATAACATCTCAATGCCCGCGCGGGGCAGAGCATGTGTAACCGTTCTTCCTCTGGGGAAGAAAAAGGAGGAGGATGGAACGCCATCAACTTCGACTGGTTGGTTCATATGAAGCGGGGATATGACCTTGGGTAAAAGGCGGATTTGGACGCATGGAGACCTTAGAACCGTCTCCTGCGAAACGAGTACATGATGAATGCACTGAAAGTGCGTGTAACTTCGCCCACGCGTTTTGCTGATACCACTGATAGCAAAAGCGCAGTTTTTATAGACACGAGCTTCATGTCCACGCTGTGGAGAGGCTCGAACGGTGCCTTGGTAAGGGCTTCTAGCACCACGTCAAGGCTCCATGACGGTAAACTGGTCGTCCTTGGAGGCCGCAAGCGTCTTACGCCCTTCAGGAACTGCGATGCCAGAAAATGGCAACCTGGTGATAAACCGTCAATGCGTACATGGCAAGCCGATATGGCGGCTAAGTACACTTTAAGTGTAGAGGAGATTTCCCCTCATCTAACAGTTTCTGTAGAAACTGTAATATCACTGCCATAGGGCAGGATATTGGGTCATGGCCCTCCGCCAGACACCAACCTTGAAACAACTGCCACTTGTACGTATACTGCGACCTAGTAGAGGGTGCTCTAGCACTCTGAATGGTCGAAATCACCGCCGTCGAGAGCCCTAAGGCTGACAGGCTCCCGTTCAGGGGCCAAGCCCATAGCTGCATGAGCTTGGGGTTCGGGTGCCATAGCCCTCCTTGGGCTTGGGACAACAGGTCCGCTTCGCAGAGGGAGCTCCCTCGGCCGACCGTGCAACAACTGCACCAGGCTCGGGAACCATATTCTCCGAGGCCACCGAGGAGCGATTAGAATCACTGTCGCTTGCTCTACCCTGACCTTCTCTAAGAAGGCGGGGAGCATCGGAATCGGTGGAACGCATATAGGAGCCCTGGCGGCCATTCGTGAGCCAGTGCATCGACTCCTAGGGGCTGTCGAGATCCTTCACTGAGAACCATAGGGGGCAGTGCGTGGTCTCTTCGAAGCAAAGAGATCTACCTGGGCTGTGCCGAACCATTCCCAGATGCGCTCTACCACTTGAGGGTGGAGACGCCATTCGCCGGCAAGAGGGCCTCCTCTGGATAGGAGATCTGCTGCGTAATTGACTCTGCCCGGTAGGTGAACTGCACGCAGAGAGGTTAAACGCGGTTGTGCCCATAGCAACATCCGTGCTACCATCCGGTGAAGACCGAGGGACCGCAAGCCGCCCTGGCGGTTGATGTACGCCACAACTGTGGTGTTGTCTGACCGCACTAACACATGCTTGCCTAGAAGCACTGGCAAGAAGTGCCGGAGGGCGAGGTCCACCGCTCTGAGCTCCAGAGCATTGATGTGGGCTGACCTCCAGGGTCCTGACCACACTCCACGGGTCCCTGTCCCGTTCCAGACTGCTCCCCAACCGTGGTTGGAAGCGTCGGTCGTGATGACCTGCCTTCTGAAAATGGGACCCAAGCGTGCGCCTTGGCGGAGGTTTGACGGAACTTTCCACCAGCGTGGCGCTTCCCAGCAGGCTCGGGATACCCTTAGCCTGCGGTGTTTGTCTCTCCGCGGATGCAGCGAAGGCATTGAACCAGGCCTGCAGAGGTCTCTGGTGTAGTAAGCCCAAAGGAAGGGCTTGCGGCGGCAGCCATCAACCCCAGCATGCGCTGACACAGCTCCATGCTGACTGTTTGTCTCAACCTGAATAGGGAGAGACACCGCTCCATCGAGGCAACTCTTTGTGTCGACAGGGTCGCTTCCATGGACACTGAGTCCAGATGCAGACCCAAGAATTCGGTCTGTTGGCTCAGGCACTAGGCGGCTCTTTTCTGAATTGATCTTCAGACCTAGCCGCTGAAGATGGTCTGTAACCATCACTGTGTGCTGTGCCACCTGCTCCTTCGACTGCGCGCAGACGAGCCAGTCGTCCAGATAATTCAGCAGTCGGACACCTTGAGCCCGCAAGGGAGCTAGAATGGCATCCATACATTTTGAAAAGGTTCGAGGAGCTAGTGACAGGCGAATGGAAGGACACAAAACTTCGTATACCCTGCTCTGAAATGCGAAACGCAGATACTTCCTGTGACCGGGCAGATGGGAGCGTGAAAGTGCGCATCTGTCAGGTCCACGGTGGTGAACCAGTCGCCGTGTCGGACTGACTGAATGATGTGCCTGTGCGTAAGCATCCTGAATGATAACACCCGCAGGTATTTGTTCAGTACTCGCAGATCTAAAATAGGGCCGGAGCCCGCCGTCCTTCTTGGGCACCAGGAAGTATTTGGAATAGAACCCTGGTCGATCAGAGCAGGGTCTACTTGTTGAATGGCACGCTTGCTGAGCAATGCCTGTATTTCCACATTCAGAGCTGAGGACTGAACCGAGTCCTTTACTGCAGTTATAACCACTCCCGGAAGGGGGGAGGTTTTAACTGGAACTGAAGGGTGTATCCGGTGGATATAGTTTTGTGCACCCAGATGTCGTTGGTGCATTGTTGCCAGAACTGGAGCTGGGAGACAGTGTAGGGGCGGGTTAACAGCTGCCTGGTGTTCTCAGGGCTGTTTAGGCTGGGCTCGTTCGCGAGGGGCCTGGCCAGAGCCCGAGGCGTGGCCTGCCACCACCTCTAGGGCGCCACCCTCCGCGCTGCGGTCTTGAAAATGGAGGTTGACCGCTGCTGCTGTGCTTGAGGGAGAGGTCTTAGTACCCCCTGGCCGTGGCTGGTGCTGCGGTGGTGCTCTACGCCACTGGTGCTCCTGTTGGCGCCTTGGCTGGAAGGGCTTATGCGGCCACATCTTAGCCATTTGCTGAGATGCCTCCCGGCCTTAACAGAGCGTTGCAGCATCTCCTCCACCGCTGGGCCAAGCGTGTGCCCGGCGTAATAGGAGCATCTAACAAGGGGCCTTGTCAGGCTCCTGAACTCTCGCCTGCGAGAGCCAGAGCTGCCTTCTGGCGACCACCAGGGAAGCAATACTCCTGCCTTGAGCCCGTGCGTTCAACTGGGCTATTTTGACTAGGAGTTGTGCGACCAGCGCCAATTCCGCCCTCAGAGACGCCGATGGGTGCTCTGGGAGATCCTTCACCAGCGGCGCCTGGTAAACTGAAAGGAGGCTGGCCACGTTGGACAACCTAACTGCCTCTGTAGCCGCTAAGTAGCCCTTCTTTAAATGGATCTCAGTGGTCCTGCACTGCTTGTTAGGACATGCAGGGTCCTTAACCAGACCCGAAAGTGTCGGAGTCTTAACCAGGGCTGCAAAAGCAGCATCGACCGGCGGAAAGGACGCCAGACCAGCCTCACTTGCTCCCTGCATGGCAAACGCGGAGGCCTTCCGCGAAGTTGCCGGTGAAGAAGCAGGGGCCCCCCAGGTGGACTGTACCTCCTTAATGAAATCAGGGAAGGCTGGGAGCGTCCTGGGAGGTGGAGACCGTACCGATGGCGACTCAAACAGCGACCGCCGAGGTAATTCCATGGCTGGCCACTCAATTCCCAGGTGACGAGTTGCTCGCTCCACCAATGACCACAAGGGATCACTGGTGTCCAGCGCCTCCGAGTCAGTGTCTTGCTCGGAGTGCTGGGATGCCAGGTCAGTTTCCACACTGTCCTCCTCAAGGAGAGGCTCTCCTTCAGAAGCATCCCTGGAAATGGCATCTATGTCCCATACCCCTTGGGGTTGTTGGACAACAGGGACTGCCAGAGGCTGTGGCTGAAGCGCCGGCTGACTGGCAAGTGGTTCGGCTGGTGGTGCCCTGCTGGTAAGGGACATCAGCAACGATTGCTGGCCCATCATCACATCCATAAACTGAGACATCTTGGATGTGAGCTCTGCCACACCTGACTTGTCCCTATAACGCCTGTCCCGACGAGGAGAGCGGGAGCGTCCCCTACGGCGGGGTGACAGGGAGCGAGACCGTGACCGACGGGAACGTTCCCTGCGAGGGGAGGAGCCTCGGGGCCGAATAGACGGGCTATGAGAACGCTCCTGGGTATGTCTGCGGTCTGGAGATCTTTGGCCAGCTGTAAGCTGAGAAGGGCTCCTGGATACCCGCAGTGTGACGGGCGGAGTCGCCGTGGATGACGGCGGGACAGACAGGGTGTAAGAAGACCCTGAGGAAGGGAATGGCCACCCACCGCTTTCCTCGCCCTCTGGCGAAGAGTGCGCGGTTGAAAATTAGCGCACAATGCGAAAACGATCTGTCTGCTAAGGCAGACGCGGGCGTGCTCTGGTCCCAGGCACGCCACACAGTCCTCATGGGGATCGCCGCTGGCAATTTTGCCTGGCAGGTGACGCAACGGTGGAACCGGACATGGTTGCCACTCCGACCCTGAACGCCGAATGGCGGCGTTGAACGTCAAGGTACGTGCACCAGCGGCGATGCGCCGATGCACCGAAGCGTCGCGCGCCGAGCGCCGAGTGCGTGCACTGATCATTAAGGCGTCGATGCGCCGGCGTCGAGCGCCAAAGTGTCGAGCGCCGAGGTGCGTGCACCGAAGCGTCGGCACCGGCGCCGGCGCCGGCGTCGAGCGTCGAGGTGCGTGCACCGAAGCGCCGAGGCGTCGACGCGACCGAAGCGCCGACGCCCGGCGTCGAGCGCCGAGGTGCGGCGCCGAAGCGTCAAGCGCCAACGCGTCGAAGCGCCGAGGTGCGCGCACGCGCCGAGGTGCGTGCACCGAAGCGCCGAGGCGCCGGCGCGCCGAGCGCCGAAAGTGCCGGCGTTGAGCGTCGAGTGCGTGCACCAAGCGCCGATGCGCGCAGCGCCGAGGTGCGTGCACCGGCGCCGAGGCGCCGAGGCGCCGAGCGCCGAGCGCCGGCGCCGAAGCGCCGAGGTGCGGCACCGACGCCGGCGCCGAAAGCACCGAATCCAAGCGCAGACGCGCTAGCACCAAGCGCTGAAGCGCTGCACAAAGCGCCCGGCGCAGCACGCCGGAGAGTGAGTACCAAGCGAGAACGCTAGCACAGACGCCTAAGCGTCAGCTGACCCGCAGAGGGACACGCTAAGTGCTGGTACGGTGTCTTGGATGCTGTGCACTACCTACCTGTTGGTGCTGGGGATTGGGCTTAGTGGTCGTCTTCCTCTGTGTAGTGAATGGGAATGTATTTTTTTTTTGAACGCTGCAGCAGCACTAATGGTAGTGATTAAGCAACTGGGACACAAAAATATGTGGGCACAGTACACCTACCACGCGTTTTTGTTGTTTTTTTCAACACACCGCAGAAGCAGTATGTGGGAGACAGCAGTGCAGGCTCCACACACGCGGTCTAGCCAAGGCAAGACCGGGCTGCAGACATGCGCGCGCCGAGGCCAACGCAAGCGTCGCCGTTTACAAAATATATATATAACACACAATATATACAATTTTATTTACAAACCCAAAAACACAACACTAATAATCAAAAATAATATTAAAACAGGAAAGACGGAGACCACGAGACAACGCGATGCCGAAGCAAAGCGTGAAGGAAATATATAAAATATATAAAAATATATAAACAATTATATAATCCTTAACAATACCGAAAAGTAACTGAATAAACCCAGAGAAGGGGCAAAAACCAGCTTCTCAAGCTTAAGCTTATCGAGTACAACAGTTACGAGCTCTAATGACCTACCGCTACCAATGCTGAAGACAAAAGAGGAAGTGAGTGTCTGCGCACTGCGTATAGTAAGCTCCCAAGGGGGCGGGCTTACGTGGCAGCTCACGCAGAGGCCTATCGGCAGCTTTGCTATAAAAGCTCAGCCAATCGCTACTGCCTGACGGCAATATCCCATACTTGATGGTTATTTTCGACTTGAAAGGGAACCCCTGTTTCAGCAGTCCTTGACAACTTATAGATAAGGACTCGAGGAGACCCACTTTCTAACTTTCTTTTAATTAATAAGAAACTCGATTGTAAGTGTGATACTGCCACAAGGCAAGGTGAATGCTAGAGTAAAATGGGACAGAATACTACACCACCTGAAGATTAAGGAGCCCCAGGACACGTTTAGGTAAATTATAGAAAATTCTATTACCCAGAATATAAATGATTTATTTATCCAAATACTACACATGGGTTCTTTAATTCCAGGAGAGACATTATACACAGCCCAGATCACTCAGAATGAGCCCAGAAACAATACATTTATTTTATTTGGTAGGCAGCCTATACAAAAATAAACACGTCTGTTAAAATCTAAAAGAAGAAAAAAAATTCCCAGGTGAAGGGTTAATTAAAATAAAAAAGAATTCTAAAAACTCAGTGTTGTTTAAATTCCAAACTTAAAAGTTGCTTAAAGGCCAAAAGTCCAGAACTCTAGTTGAAGGAGATATATCCAGAACAGTAGTACTAAGAAGTGTAGCAATCAAGAAAGCAGAGATCTGGAACTCAGATTGGAACACGATCCACCTGAAGCTGTAGTACAGCAAACAATGTAGCGAGGGCCTGGAGGTTCTCTGAAATATCAAACAAACTGGTGCCAGGATTACAATGGTACATAACCTAAAATCAACAAATCTTGGTAACTTATTTTACTACAATAAAAGTTAATAAAATGTACACAAATTACAATATACCAAACAGGAATAAGCAGGGTAATAGTTTCAATATAATTGAAAGAACAACAATAAAAAAGGACGTCTTCACCAAAGCCTGCTACACGCTCTCACCCCACATACAATCACAAACACAGTTAAAACCAAACAAACACTGCATACGCGACACTCCCTGTAAAAGTATTATCTTCACCGCTGTCAGTTCAGCTTACTGCCTGTTCTACCTTACTACACAAGCGTTACAGCTTTAAAAAAGAAAAGCAAAACACTTACAATTTGCCTAGACGTAGACAACCTGCCTACAGTCCTGTGTGTGTAGTAATTCGCCTTGGTGGAGCCGGTTCGATTCTCTTTTGACCTGGAGTAGCGTCTCTAAACTTGCATGCGTGGGTTTTCTCAATGAGAGTGTCCTCCCGTTGTGCCTGTTTCCTCATCCTTCTGTCCTTTTTGTTTCGTGTCTGTTCTTCCTTTCAATAAATTGCTCCTTTTTTAATCTCCTCAGCTGTGTTTGGGGGAATGGCTATATCTGCGCTCATTGGCTCCTCAGCCACTGCGCCATAGTGCAGCTGGTCGGGAACACTGTCAATGAAAAGCAATCACAATTGGTAGTACATGCAGCCCAGCTCAGAGAGAACGTAACTCAAAAAACAAGGAAACGTGCAAGTAAATCATAAAATACATTCAAATGCAAAACAAAATAAAAATACACACACTGAAAATTATTAACATAGAAAGTGATTATATGAACTTAAATAATAAATACAAAATATAATAAAATCTGTGCAATACAAATATTATTAATTATTACAACAAAACAATACAAACAAAAGTGACAACTGTCAACAGGTCATATTTTGCTAGATTCAAGAGACTGCTCAAAATGATATCTCTACTGATAAGATACCTACATCCTAATTCTCACTAGCAAGCTCTCGTTAATTTTATAAACATAATGAGGTCATGGACTGTGGCAGAGTGGTTAACTGTGTGCAGGTGCAGGAATGCAGCAGTGATTAATGAACAGGCAGACAACGATAATCCAGGTGCAATGTTATTTTATTTTTAAATCTGATGACACACAAACACAGTCAATAATAAGGGTGATAAGCAGTACAGCGGCATGTATTGCTTTATTGTAATCCACGGGTTGGTCCCAAAATAATAACAGTCCCTTCCTTAAACACCCACACAAAATACATACACAAGTCCACAGTGTGTGTTAAAGTGCTCGTGGAGTAAATACAGTTCTTTGTGAAACAAAGTGCAGTAATGTCCGGTAAGTGCTGGCCTGTAGCGACAGCTCCGGATTGTGTTTAGCCATCTAATAAATAACAAACAGTACAATTAGACTTGACAAAACAAACACTAAACACTCACGGTTATTTTACTTTCATCCTTCAGCGTTTCTCTTAACCATAAACAAAAGGAACAGATCACTTAGCTACATCCCCTATTTGTACCTTCAGTCACGCCCCCTTGGTTAGCGAGTGCAGCCGTTTCTCCTCCAATCCGCGGTTGCTACATTGCTTTCCCTCTGTACTGCAGCTGAGCCCACTTTCTAGATGGCTGACTTCCACCTAACCCTGGGAATGAATTGTCAGGCCATCCAGTCCAGGGCACTCTGTTCCCTTTACACTGCGTCCTCACAGGTCGGGAGGGAGATGTAGCACCAAGAATCATTTTGTCTCTGTAACATGGACGTTAGAGCATTCATTGTTTTTCTTGTACAATAAGGTACCTTTCGTTAGTTAATATACAGGATTAAACAGAGCAACAATCTTGAATTGAAGACAGCATCTGACCAGACTCATTTCCCCTTATCTCTGAATGTCTAACACTGCCTCGCTCAGACAGGAAAAAGCGAGCAGCTCCATGCATGTACCAATGTTGTTAAATTAAATCATAGCTAATATTAGATTCTCTCATTTTAGACAACAGTTTTCCTGTAATAATACTTCTGTTCTTTATTACAGTAACACCTTACATAAGTGCAAAGCCTGACTTTAATTCAAATATTCTATTACAATTTACCCAAACAGATTACTTCTCTCCAGAGATTGTTATTCTTTTTTATTAGATTGCAATACCTAAGAGGCTCTGTATTTTAGCTTAAAAACTGCTTCCAAATTAAAGTTAATGATAAAACATTTCATGACCTCTCTTTGCTCAGACTCACACAGAACCTATAATAATATGTTTTACTGTTATACTGGAATATTCAAAAGGAATATAAAATCCTACAATATTCCCCTAGGCTAGTATATTATAAACATCATACCGAACAATGTGTTTTAATCATTTGTTTACAACATCCAGTTCATGTCAAGCAGATCAGCTCGGTCCCAGCAGGACTGACAGTCTTGGTCAGGATCGTTTATCCATTTCTGCACATCACAGGTGTGGGTGACAGTCTTTAAAAGCCTGATACCTGCAAAAAACCTAGTTAGCCAGGCTCTCATCTCCATCTCATCTCCAGTGGGAAAACTCCAAAGAAATTAAGCTGGTTCTATCAGAGTCATGAATCTCTGTTGCATACACCTTTCACTCAAAAATGTGCTTGCACCTTGTTCAAGGGAGGAAGGGTTTTACGGTCACACGTGACAGTATCCTTTCGGACCAGCAGCTGACTAAATGCGTCCGGGACAGAGATATCCCAGCAAATGCATCCGGTGTCAATCATACCTGACCCTCGTCCGGTTCCTAGTAGCTGACTGATCCCAGAACAAACAAAACAAAAGGCACGGTGGCCAAAATACACAGGTTTAACAAAAACTCACCAAACATAAACAAACATGTAAATACAACACAACAGAACATGGAACACAGAACACGCACCTCCACCTCATCAATCCTATCCTAACTAACTCACACCCGTGAGCACCCAATTTATACACCTGTGGCTGGAGCCTTACTTAATCATTTTATAACTTATTCAATTCATGGCTCCAGCCACATTCCCACATGTTTTGACAGGGAGCAGTTTAACCCCCTCCCTGCCAACCTATTATTCCCCACAACAAACACATACGTGCTTTCGCCCTGCCACACTGCCACAGGAGTTCAATTATCAACTTGTCTTTTCTTTAGTGCTTTTAAGCAGTGCTGGTAGTCATTCGATCAGAAAAGGGACTGCTGAAAACTCATGATCGTTGTGATAGGTGCCCTGCAATTAGACTGTACATTCACCCTGACATGAACCTAGAGCTCTGGAAGGCTGAGAAAATCTGAAATGGGTAATTTAGTTATTTCAGATGCAAGAGAATACTGATTGCCTGCAGGTGGAGCTAACAAAACTGCCTAAATATAAACCAAGTTTATAAGCCATATTTCAGTCTTTACACCAAAATGCAATGTTTTGCAACCTTTTTAAGAGCAAATCTTGGTCATTAGTTACAAGTGTATAGTACAAATCAAAGGAAGTAGAATGCACTGGTGAGACCACACTTAGAATACTGTGTTCAACTTCCTGCAATACAAAGAGGACATTGTGGTCCTGGAGTCCAGCAAAGAGCAGCCATAAAGGCATAGGACGGAGGGGGGTGATGCTGGGATGCCAGAATCACTGTCGAGCCCTCTTGAGGTGTCGTGGGCTAGTCGACGAAACACCGAGGATGGAAGGTGCCCACTTGAAGACCCCAGAGATGTACCCTACTTAGCTCAATCCAGACGGTTGTCATGCTGATGCGCTGGGGAGAACGCACTATGGTTGATCCCCGGAGCTAGCATCACAGCCGTTGTGTATGCTGATGCGCTAGGGAGGCAATAAGCTGATCCCTGGAGACAGCATTACACTTCAGCCATCAACACCAGACAGAAGGATATCTACATCATCATATGGAAGGAAGCGCAAATGGATGGAGACACATATGGATCACATTAGTTTACTGTGAAGCTATGTCTTAGTTGGTGCTTATCTTGGCGAGAGCCAAGTTCAAATCAGCATGAAGTTTTAACATCTACTCTCATGTAATGGAAATCATGAAGATCTGGATACGTCCAGTGACTGCTGTGAATAGTGCAGCTGGCAACAAGGGAAAAACCTTGTGACAGCCTGGAGAGACAGCTGACTGGAGGAAAGAGACAAGGGTTAGCTACCCTTGTCGGCAGTATCCAGCTCTGTGTTTACAGGATGCTGGAGACACCCGCCCAAGGCTTCAAAGAAATTAAAGAGAAAAATACCCCTAGAGTCTGCGAGAGCGGGGCGGAAGATGACTCAACGTTGGACAACACGGTTAAGGACTTAGGAACGGAAACGGATATGAGTATGGAGAGTACTTCATAAAAGACTAGTTCAAGATCTGCAGTTAGCAAAGACATGGAACTCCAGGTTTGTGTCTGCGGCTGGAGCAAGGCGACAACGGTCAGGGGTTTGAAGATTCATCAAGGGAGAATGAAACGCTTGAGGGAGAAGGGACAAGGGCCTCGCATTGATCAGTACTCCTTACGAAGTCAGTCAAGTCAGTCGAATGAAATCCAGCGACAGGAAGCAAACCACAGTTCGCAGGATATCAGCACCCTGTCATAGATGTGAGGAGGACTTGCATGGACACAGTTAGTGATGAACCTAATGATCCTTGTGAACCCGGTCAGACAAACCAGTATAAGAGAGAAAAGAACCTCAACGGGCACAAGCCTGGAGTTAAATGGCCAAGAGCTTGAGAAAACTGCATGGGACACAGTAAACACAGATCTCTGCTTTGCATTGGAAAGGTTAAGTGGAACAGTTGAAAAGAAACTGGATACATTTGGGGACATCATCTACGCATATGGAAGCGAGAGGTTTGGAGTTGAAAAAGGAAGGAAAAAGTACAAACTATTCCTGGAAAGTCTAGACGGCAGCAGGAGACTGAACGCTTAGTTAGAGAAAGGAGACAGTTGAGGAAGCAATGGAGAAGAGCAGAAGAAAGTCAGAAGGAGGGACTCAATTTCTTACAAAGGGTCATAAAGATAAGCTTGCAACATTGCGCAGAGCTGAGCCTCACGAAATGCTACAAAAAGAAGGAGCGTGCGAAAACTAACTTTTATAAAGACCCATTCAAATTTGTAAAGAAGTTATTCACCAGTGAGAAGAATGGCGCACTAAAAGCATCTAAGTTTGAGCTGGAGAGATATTTGGAGGAAACACATACAGATTCAAAAGGCAGGAGCCTATGTCAATTCCTTCAGACATCCCACCTATCAATCCACCAGAATACCAAATGGAGGACTGTGCACCTAAGTGGAAAGAAGTAGCGCAAGTTGTGAAAAAAGCAAGGGCTTCATCATCTCCAGGGCCTAATGGAGTTCCGTACAGAGTGTACAAGAGTGCTTCAGGAGTTCTACGAATCCTGTGGAAATTGATGAAAGTAGCATGGGAAAAACAGGTTGTACCAAGAGCATGGCTGAGCAGATGGAGTCTTTATACCTAAAGAAAAAGATTCTAGAAGCATCAGTCAGTTTCGCCCTATTTCCCTATTAAACGTAGAAGGCAAGATTTTCTTCAGCATTATTGCTCAGAGATTGTCAACTTACCTATTAAAGAACTGCTTCATTGACACTTCAATACAAAAAGCGGGCATTCCAGGTTTCCCAGGATGCTTAGAACACATCAATGTGATCTGGCAACAAATTCAATCAGATAAAAAGGAGAGGAAGGAGCTCCATGTGACATTCCTGGATTTGGCTAATGCATATGGTTCAGTGCCACATGAACTTCTTTGGGCAGCATTTGATTTTTTCAGTGTACCAATGACAATAACAAATCTAGTGAAAGCCTACTTTGGAGATTTGCAATTTAGTTTTTCAACTTCATTATTCAGCACTACATGGCAATGCCTAGAAGTTGGAATAATGGCAGGATGCACCATTTCTCCACTGGCTTTTACCATGGCAATGGAAGTAATAATTAGGGCATCAAAATGGGTAGTGGGAGGAGAGCGCTTGGCTTCTGGAATGCGACTACCACCAATTCGAGCATACATGGATGACATGACAACCATGACTACAACAGTAGCCTGCACTAATCGGTTATTGGGCAAATTAACCAATAACATTGAATGGGCACGAATGCAATTCAAGCCCACTAAGTCAAGGAGCATCTCTATAATTAAAGGTAAAGTAGTAGATAAAACGTTCTTCATTAATGGTGAGGCAATACCAACAGTGTCTGAGAAGCCAGTGAAGAGCCTTGGGAGATGGTACGACGGGGATCTAAAGGACACAGTTCGTGTGGGAGAAGTTAGACAACAAGCTGTGGAATGGTTGAAGAGCATAGACAGCAGCGCTTTACCAGGCAAACTAAAACTTTAGTGCTTTCAGTTTGGTCTACTGCCAAGGTTGCTGTGGCCACTGACTGTGTACGAGGTTTCTTTGACAACAGTAGAGAAGCTGGAAGCTTTAATCAGTTCACACATCAGGAAATGGTTGGGAGTTCCACGCTGCCTCAGCAGAGTGGGACTTTATGGTAAAGGAATACTGCAGCTACCTGTCTCCGCTCTAACCGAGGAGTTTAAGTGTGCCAAGGTCCGACTGGAAATGACATTAGTAGAGTCACGCGACAAATGCGTAAGGGAGGCAGCACCTGTGTTGAAAACTGGAAGAAAGTGGGCGGCAAAGAAAGCTGTGGAGGATGCAAAGGCTGCCCTTCGAATTGGTGATATCATGGGGCAAGTTCAGCATGGAAGAGGGGTCTTGGTCTCAGTTCAGCTCCTCCTACATGGCACAAGGCAGCCCCAGCTCAACGGAGGAAGCTGGTAGTCAACGAGGTGCAAAAGCAGGAGGAGAGGATGAGGTGTATAAAGGCCATTTCCCAGGGTAAGCAGGGAGAATGGATGAGATGGGAGAGTGTGGAACAACGCAAGATTGGCTGGCAAGACCTATGGTCAATGGAACAGAGCAGGATCAGTTTCCTTATAAGGTCAACATATGATGTTCTCCCATCACCACAGAACCTAAACCTTTGGGTAGGAGAGGATCCCTCATGTCCTTTGTGTTCATCACCTGCAACATTAAGGCACATTTTGACAGGATGTAAGGTGGCTCTTAGCCAAGGACGGTTTACTTGGCGCTATGACCAGGTGCTGCGATGTTTGGCCTTAGCATTGGAAGACAAGCGTAACATGACCAATAAGTTGCGACCTGTTCCATCAAAATATTACACACAAAGACAACATTCCTCCGCCCAGGAGAGCAACCACCAAGAAAAGGTGTTAAAACCAATCCTCGCCCAGGACAACTGGAAGCTGCTAGAGACTGGAAAATGCTGGCAGATGTTGGTCAACAGCTTATTTTTCCACCTGAGATTGCCACCACAAACCTTCGACCAGATATTGTCTTGTGGTCTGGATCAGCACGCCTTGTTCACCTGGTAGAGTTAACAGTGCCATGGGAGGATGCTGTAGATGAGGCGTATGAGAGGAAGAAACTGCGGTATGCTCAACTAGCCACTGAAGCGGAACAGCGAGGATGGAGAGTCTGGGTTTACCCAGTGGAAGTGGGATGTCGAGGATTTGTGGCACACTCTACAACCCGGTTTCTCAGAGATGTCGGATTCAATGGCCAAGAGTTGCGTCGCACAGTGAAGAACTTATCTGAAGCAGCAGAGAGGAACAGCAACTGGCTGTGGTTGAGACAGAGAGATTCTGGCTGGGGATCTCAAGCACAATAGAAAGAAAGAAACGCTGATGTACAGGTAAGTAAGCTGGGCTGAGTTGAGTGGGGACGGAGGGGGTGATGCTGGGACGCCAGAATCACTGTCGAGCCCTCTTGAGGTGTCGTGGGCTAGTCGACGAAACACCGAGGACGGAAGGTGCCCATTTGAAGACCCCAGAGATGTACCCTACTTAGCTCAATCCAGACGGTTGTCATGCTGATGCGCTGGGGAGAACGCACTATGGTTGATCCTCGGAGCCAGCATCGCAGCCGTTGTGTGTGCTGATGCGCTAGGGAGGCAATAAGCTGATCCCTGGAGCCAGCATTACACTTCAGCCATCAACACCAGACAGAAGGATATCTACATCATCATATGGAAGAAAGCGCAAATGGATGGAGACACATATGGATCACATTAGTTTACTGTGAAGCTACGTCTTAGTTGGTGCTTATCTTGGCGAGAGCCAAGTTCAAATCAGCATGAAGTTTTAACATCTACTCTCATGTAATGGAAATCAGCAAATGCATCCGGGTGTCAATCATACCTGACCCTCGTCCGGTTCCTAGTAGCTGACTGATCCCAGAACAAACAAAACAAAAGGCACGGTGGCCAAAATACACAGGTTTAACAAAAACTCACCAAACATAAACAAACATGTAAATACAACACAACAGAACATGGAACACAGAACACGCACCTCCACCTCAACAATCCTATCCTAACTAACTCACACCCGTGAGCACCCAATTTATACACCTGTGGCTGGAGCCTTACTTAATCATTTTATAACTTATTCAATTCATGGCTCCAGCCACATTCCCACATGTTTTGACAGGGAGCAGTTTAACCCCTCCCTGCCAACCTATTATTCCCCACAACAAACACATACGTGCTTTCGCCCTGCCACACTGCCACAGGAGTTCAATTATCAACTTGTCTTTTCTTTAGTGCTTTTAAGCAGTGCTGGTAGTCATTCAATCGGAAAAGGGACTGCTGAAAACTCATGATCGTTGTGATAGGTGCCCTGCAATTAGACTGTACATTCACCCTGACATGAACCTAGAGCTCTGGAAGGCTGAGAAAATCTGAAATGAGTAATTTAGTTATTTCAGATGCAAGAGAATACTGATTGCCTGCAGGTGGAGCTAACAAAACTGCCTAAATATAAACCAAGTTTATAAGCCATATTTCAGTCTTTACACCAAAATGCAATGTTTTGCAACCTTTTTTAAGAGCAAATCTTGGTCATTAGTTACAAGTGTATAGTACAAATCAAAGGAAGTAGAATGCACTGGTGAGACCACACTTAGAATACTGTGTTCAACTTCCTGCAATACAAAGAGGACATTGTGGTCCTGGAGTCCAGCAAAGAGCAGCCATAAAGGCATAGGCTATAAAGGTTTCGGAAATTGAATCTACCTGTAGTTAGCCTACATCACAGAAGAGTAACAGGGGACTTGATCTGCAACATCTTAAAGGAGTTGCCAACGTTAATCCTAGCCAGTACTTTAAGTGCAGTATTGATTATAACTGATTGGTGTAAAAGCCTGGTATCAGCTATCATATTTATACAATGTGTTGACCTTGGTTTATTGTCATTCAACTAAATTTAACAAATGGTCACCCTGGGGGTTGTAAAGCTACACATTTCCTGAGCCCACCAGTGAAATTAATTACAATTAACATGTATCTTACCTCTCTCCTCTTCTGGTGAAAAATACCTGTGGCATCATTAAAAATGTAAAATGATAAAATTAGAAGATGATCTGCACATTATCAATGTCACTCCAGCCCAGTTAGAATAAAAATGTAGAATAAACTTAGAATAAAAAATTCAAATGGCTACATATATTCACATTGCTAGTTCGCTACTAGTCCACACTTTAACACAAAAACATGACTGTGTTGCTACTGCTTTGAAATTGAAGCGGTCGGTTAGTCGGTGCAGCCCCTGTTCTGAACAGAAAACAATATTTTAATAGCTGCGGACAGCCCCAGATAAGGTCTGGGTCTGGGAGTAACTTACCCTCTAATTGTAACACTGAGAGAGCAAAATGTACTTTCAGTGGGTAAAATGCAACATTACCTTGAAGTCATGAGTAATCTCCATAAATACTGTACAGTCTTTAATGGTAATGGGGTAGGCATTAAAAAAGAGCCTTCCATTTTAACTGCAATGTTACTTTGAACTACTGTGCAACCATGTGTGTGTTTTCAAGGTATGACACTGACTGTAAATTAATTACATTACTTATATTTTAACATTAAATTCTTAAGCTCAGTGAACATGTTAAAACTTCAATATAAAGGCTTACAGATACATAAAATAATGAAATGCATTAATAAGTTATAAAACAGTTTGTTTAATATTATAGGCACCTCTTTTTAGCGGTTGCCTCTGACGATGGTTCCAGTTGGATTTGTAGCTGGACTGGGGTGTTTACACTTCAACCTGCAGATATATTAGGAGAGGTGGGCAGTCAGGTGTAAACAGAATATAAAAGGCTTGAATATAGATTAATAATACAAATTACTAAAGCATAAGTTCATATTCATTAAGATGACTGTTACTTACTTTAAAATACGTTTTAATTACAGATTTGTCCTTTAAGTAGTTATTTTACTATTTCTAAGTATTTTCTATTAATTCTCTGAAGTCGCTTTACATATTTAGAAGATAGAACAAAGTACTGCAGGCTAATTAATTAACCTTACTTGGTTTTTACCTCTGAACATCTGGACTTAAATCCAGCTCTCTCTCTCTCTCTCTCTCTCTCTCTCTCTCTCTCTCTCTCTCTCTCTCTCTCTCTCTCTCTCTCTCTCTCTCTCTCTCTCTCTTTCTCTCTCTCTGGATTTAAAAGGACATTGTGCAGCCTGCTGGTCAAATATCAACTATTGTAATTGCTTTAGGTCAGTCAGTGTGTTTTTAGTGTGTTTTTCAGTTTAATTTACTGTCCATGTTTAGACCTGAAATTAGTTTCGTTGGCATGCTTCTTTCGGTACAGTTATTGAATTCAAGTGTACTGCAAGTCATAGAGTCAGGGAAATACAGTACATCATTATTGAATTCAAGTGTTCTGTAAGTCATGGTCATAGGGTAAAATATAGAGTTATGGCAATGGACTACTTATTATAGTAAACTAGAAAACAAAACAAAGCTAAAAATAAAAGTTTGCCACACAAGGCGAGCACTAGCCTCATTAAAAGAGACATCCCGCTCCAGGAACCTACTACACTACAAAATCCTCTCTATACTGATTTGGATTAATATCCCCTAAACTAACCAAATACTGTTGCTCCTGAAGTCCCGGCCTCCCAGTGACTCTGGGTCGATGCGATGGTCCTGGCTGGGCAGAGCCTTCAAAGGCACTGTCTTGTAGTTGAAGGGTTCTGTAGTAGTCCTGGATGTAAACAAAGCGTCCTTCTATGTTACATGGCGGTGCAGTCACCTCGAGCTGTGGCACGCCCTCCAGCCAATCCGGACCTCCTGATCAGCTCAGCGCAGGGTGAGACTACCTGTTCAATTAGTTGCCTAGCAACACATCACCTGTTACGCATCCCAGCTGACAACATCCACGCAAGAACCAGCGACAAAGTCCTCCCTGTCACACTCTCCCTGTTTATGGAGCAGTTTACTGTATTTTGTGTTCATTCTCCCCCTGGTTCATGGTGCAGTTTACTGTATTTTATGTTCATTCTCCCCTGGTTCATGGTGCAGTTTACTGTATTTTGTGTTCACTCTCCCCTGGTTCATGGTGCAGTTTACTGTATTTTGTGTTCATTCTCCCCTGGTTCATGGTGCAGTTTACTGTATTTTGTGTTCATTCTCCCCTGGTTCATGGTGCAGTTTACTGCATCTGCACTCCTATTTGATTTGAGCAGTTCACAGGAAGCCTCAACGCACCAAAACTCCAGGATGGGACCACACAGGACAAATTAAGCAGTGAAAACTCTAAATGAAAAATGGATTTCATTAAAAGAGCAATTAAATGTTTTTCTCATCTCCTGAGTTTCAATCAATGCACGACTGGATGTTTGTGTTCTCTTTACTTATTACCATGCATAACTGATGCAGTTGCACTAGGAACCCTACACAGATTGTAATTTTAATTTCCCTTAACACCTTTCCTGTTTAATCAAGGATGCTTTATATGGCCAGTTGGCTTGGGAGGTGTAATAATTTAATGGAGTTAATGAAAACCAATATTCTCTGCCTTTTCATCAGATTAACCATTCTGGAGTCAGTAATTCTTTTAACACTGCAGGCCTAAACATAGACTAAAAAATAAAGCATTTTGACCCTCCAGAGTGTCCATAAGTTCCCAACATTCAATATACATTTTTAAATAGAATTACGAGTCTGTAAGGAAAGAGTTAATTAAAAGAACATAAGTACAAAGCTATGATTGAGATGCAATTGTGTTGCTGCTATGTGGGCAGTGTATGCTGCTATCAGGGAAATAATGTGTTATTGCCTGGGAAAGGAGCTATACAATGAACAGAACTGACCTCACTTGATCTGGTGCAGGTAATGGTGCATTTACACTAGCTGTTTTTAGGACGGCTTTGGGCCGTCTCTGGTCCTTTTTCTGCAGTGTAATCGCACAAGGCCAACTCTCAGCTGTCCTAAAAACGGCCCACTAAAGACGTGGCTCAGCGCCAGATTAGGTCCGTCCGAAAGGCCGTGTAAACTCACCCGACTTTAGGATGGCTCACGCACGATGTGAGTGCCGCTTGGCTCCTCCCCACGGAATCTAAACAGGAAGAAGCTGCAGTGCCGTTGCTGCGTCACAAAAAGAGAAGAACGACTTGAGACACGTCCTGAAAAACTTCATCATGAGGTAACAATTCACATACATATCAATGCATCACAAGTAAACACTTATTCCTTGAATGTATATGCTTCTATATATGTTGTTTCTCAATAATGCATTTAAACTACAGTACAAGTGGAATCCTATTGCTTTCCTAACATTCAGTATAGGTTCAGCATTTCATTCTAACACAGCACCTTAACTCCTCTGTCTCAATCTCAGCACAGGCTGCGCAGCTCTGCTGGTAGGTGATGATGTCACTCTGACATTTCCCTCAGCTCAACTTCACAGAGTGGCCCCTGTCTACCACTCACAGTCAATATAACTCTAGTTAAACACAAACATTTATCATTTAAATGGAAAACTAAACTTTGCTCAATTGCAACTCTTCTAATAACATATCACAACTAAGGCTGGACTACAATTGTTTACTAACAATTACACAAGTAAACATTCAAATAAGCACTTCATATAACTAAGCAGCTTAGTTACTTTTAAGGTTCAAACTGTGAGGTTTTTCATAATCGCGTTAAAAGCGCAATGTAAGATAACTATTTTATCAATTTCTATATGTTGTAATTACCATTAATTACTCTAGTTCCATAAGGGAAAGGAAAGGGAATTATATTCAATGGTTCCTTGAAGAAGACCCCAAAAGTATGCAGAACAACTTCCGTTGTTGTTATATTTTCGCTTTGTTTCCACAAATCTTCAAACCCAAGTTGGGCTCCTTTATCTTCAAAACCCAAGTAGGGGTTCTACACACGTCCCATGTGTACCTTTATCTTCAAAACCCAAGTGGGGGTTTCACACACATCCTGTAAGTTTTCTTCTTTGAATGCTTACCTGCAGGCAGACACAGTCTTGTTATGCTGTGTGTTTTCTTCTTTCCTTGAATGCTTCGCCTCGAAGGCAGACAAAGTCTCATTATGCTGTGGTTACGTCTGGAAACAGAAGCTTGTATCCGAGCAGGGAATGGTTCTATTCGACGCGTAGATAAACTGACTTGCAGACGTCTCATTTTCCTATCAGCAGGAGTCCTGAACATGGAGCTTTCTTTGACGTTCGTTTATTGCAGGGTACAGAATCTTCTTGCAGTCAAGAGGTATAAAGTTTAACCCTATCTTCTCTTACGAAGTCATGTTAGACTCAGAAACCAATTCGGGAACCAAATCGAAACCAATTCAATGTGCTTGCTGCAAGTTGCCCGTTCTTATAGGACTTTCACATAAAGACCTATACATTACCCCTACAACTGTCTTCCTTTGTTTTGGACAATGAGTTGCCTCACCCTGCATGGGATGAATACATTTTCTATTTATGACTTTTGTTTCCTCCATAAATTCTGATTGGATGCTCCGATCTATTTATGATCCTGTAGAGACCCCTTTGTGTCGGGTACAGTTAAAGTCCACCGCCCGAGGCTCACTACCCCTCCTTGGTGCTGGGTGCTCGGAAGTTGCTCCAGTCAGTAGTTGCCCTGCATACTGTGTGCTCAAGAATGAATCCAAAAATTAGTTCAGATATGTACTTATATCAAAAATAGTTATTAATTCCAGGCAATTGTGCCTACAGAATCAATAAAGAGAACTTGTTAAATTCAGCTTAAATCCTTTTGTGTGTGCTCCTTCACACACAGATACATACATGATTTAGTTTCCTTACAAGTCTTTGTTTTGGTTGCTGATGGACAAAGGTTTCCGGAAACATGGCTTAAAAGAATAGAAGATTCTTTTCTATGAAGATAGGCTGAAGGAACTGAATAAAGAAGTGTTCAAATCTGTAAAGTTAACCCTAGCCAATACTTTAAATACAGTAACCAGGACCAGAGGAAACACACCATAAAAATCGTTTTATAGGTTGCACTTGCATAAAAGTCGCTCTCCCTTTTGAGACTTCAATTTTAGGAATACACCTTTTGTGTTTAAAATACTTTTTTACAATTAATTTTTTCCTACATGCTCCACACCGATAAATAAAGAAAGATACACAGGTTTAGTCTCGAAATAACCCTTGTTTGCAACATTTTATTCCATTAATAATTTTACAGTGTTGTTTTTCATTTTTAGTTAAACTGCTAGAAACTATTCGTTTTTCAAAATTTTAAAAGTAGTAACTAGCAGAGTGTAAAATCAAGTTATGCATCACACATCACATCTGTATTAAACTACCGGTATTTTATTTTAGCTTATCAAGTACTCAGACAAGTTCAAGAACATATCTTCTTTGCTTTACTGAACATTTCTTTCCAAAGCCATACTTAGACAATAGTTCCTGCAGCATTGGCTTTTACAAGTGTGTTGTATTAATTCAAATTTAAAAGAAAAGTATTAAACAGTGCTGCTTCATCAATTAAAAAGCAAAAAATCAAATAAACTAAACAGTGCACAATTTAATGACCTGCATTATTATAGCATTGC
The DNA here is from genome assembly GCA_030684275.1 of Acipenser oxyrinchus oxyrinchus. NCBI lineage: Eukaryota > Metazoa > Chordata > Actinopteri > Acipenseriformes > Acipenseridae > Acipenser > Acipenser oxyrinchus. Next base: position 896 of record JAGXEW010001203.1, on the reverse strand, counting down.
AGTTACAATGTGGTACGGATCCCAGAGGCAGGTTCAGTTTGAATGTTGACAAATCAGTGGCTCGTGATGGGTGGGAAGAAGGAAATTCACAGAGACTGACAGCTATTGTGTTATCACTAAGTGAAGCAGTATAGCTGTGACGCTTTTAAGAGGAGGTCAGTCAAGAGTCTGAAGGCTTGCGTTTAACATTCAAAATGACTAAGAGTATTGAGAGTAAGAAATTAAAACTTTTAATTGAACAGTGGTTTTGTGTTTCTACCTAGCAACATGAATGCCGTAGATCCTGAACAAATAAATGGGGTTGTTGACAGTTAAGTTTGTGTGACATGACCGTGGCTGTAGTAATCCCATTGTGGCCCTGGCACAGTAGTTTAATTAGACACACCGGTGCATACGTCGCACCGGTGTATTAGTCGCTCCCCCCTTTTAACCCTTTGCGGTCCTTTGTCGGACTGGGTCCGACATTGCAATTATTCCCATCAGGTCCTTTGTCGGACCCTGACCGACATCATCCAAAAACGCAAAAACGCAAAAGTCGGTTTTTCAACGGAAAAAGCGAGAAAACCTTTCAATGGCCGAGTGGGAGTGAAAGGAGCCGAGACAAGCCGATAAAAAAAAATTAAAAAAGGCGATCCCATGAATAGTCATACTACCCCTGGCATCAGATGGGGCGGTCATATGGAAACAAGCTGGGAGTTACAGTATCAGCACAGAGACTATCACAGACATTTGCAGAGCTTTTTGAGATGTTATAGCAATAAAATAATGACTTGGATTGCATTATTGAGGAGTTTGGTGATAAAACGAGTCATCAGGAGACGATTGATCGGTATGTACGACTATTATTATTATTATTTTTCATTTGGTAGCATATGTGAAAGCGATAGCAAACGAAA
>JAGXEW010001202.1:0-26753 GCA_030684275.1 Acipenser oxyrinchus oxyrinchus | reverse complement strand
GCTCCACAGGCCCCAAAAGTGGGCACAGGTGGCTGCAGGGGAGGCTGCAGCCCCTTTAAAACATTACCAGGAGGCACGGGGTCAGGTGCCTCCTGAAGGACTCCCTCTCGATAGAGGGCTTTGTGAAGGCCATGGCCAAGGTGGTGGGGCCATCGGCCATCGTGGCGGCCTCCAAGATGTACGGCAAAGCCGCCTTCTTCTAAAATCTGAGGCCGCCGCAACACGGCAATCGAGAGGGGTCTCGCGGTGGGGGATCTTCATCCCCATAGAACCCTTGAGGGTTGGGCAGCAGGGTCGCCCTTTCAAACGCCCCACCTTTTTGAAGGACGACCTGCTCAGGCCCCATCTTGCAGGCCCTAGGGGAGATTAAAACATCCATCCACCCCATCCCCTAGGGCTGCAAGACCAGCCCCTCCGCCACGTTCTGTCCTTCCGACGCCAGGTGACCATCCACCTGGCGGGTAGGGACAGCGGCGGAGGGTAGTTTTGTGGTCCCCTTCGAGGGGACCAACTACGTCATTTTCTATTCCTCGGAGGAGGTGCGGTGCTACCACTGCAAGGAGCTGGGGCACCAGAAGAGGAGGTGCCCCAAGCTCCAGCAGGGCGCAAAGCCACCCGCGCCAGCACCGCGCCCTCCGAGTCCACCTCGCCCGGGGCCCTCCAAGAGGCCCGCAGAGGGGGCAAAGCACCCGCCCCTTCCAGTAACATCCGGGGAAAGGGAGAGAAGGCCCCCGAGGCGGCCGGACCCTCCGCGCCTCCCGAAGCGCTGGGGAGAAGGCCGCCGAGTGGACCGTGGTCGCCCGCCGCAAAAAGGCGGCGGCCAGGTCCACCGGGGAGGCCGAGCAGGGGTGACGAAGCCCACCGCCCCACCATCTGGCGGCGGGTCAGGGGAGTCCCTGAGAAAGGGACTCCCCGCCGGCACCCCCAGCGAGGCAGGGCGGCAAAGCCGCCCAGAAACCAAACACCTCATCCCCACAGAGGGTGAGGAGAGAGCGCTGCCGGAGGCGAGCTCCCGTCGCCGTGACAGGGCAGGGGCAGCCTCCGCAGCATCAGGGGAAGAGGAAGGCGCAAGCGCGCTTCCCACGTGTGCACGCAAGTGCACACGCCCCGGCCTCTTGGTGAGGGTCCCCGGGGCGAAAGAAGGCCCCCAAAACCAAAGCGGCCGCCTCGGCGTCCCCTCTACCGGCAACGAGGGCTCCGGCCCTCGTAATGCCACAGAGGGGAGAAGGATCCATCCCCGAGGCGGTCCGGGGCTCCGCAGAAGAAGCGGAGCCCATGGAAGAGGCCCCACCGAGAGGCAAATGGGGAGGGAGGAACCCGAGAGGGCAGAGGGAGGAGCCCTTCGGGTAGATCCCTCCCGTCAATAAAGAGACCTCGGAAACCGCCCCGACTCTACCATCGAGGGGCCGGCAGCAGAGGAGGTCGCCGAGGGGCGCAGGAGGGGCCCCGAAGAGCAGCTGCCTCGGGCACCGCCTTCCTCCGACAGCGACACGGGTCCTGAAACCTGTGTTGCCGAGGAGGGGCGGCGGAACCAGCTCCCGAGGCAGGCATGGGCTCCGCAGATAACGCGGAGCCCATGCAGGCGACCCCGCCGAGGGGCCGGAGGGGGGAAGAACAACCCTCCCAGAAAAAGAGCTGCCTCTGGCTCCCGCCTCCGGGAGGAGGCGGACTCGGCCCCGAGGCTGGCGTGGCTCCGCGGACAACGCGGAGCCCATGCAGGCGACCCCGGCCGAGGGGCCGGAGGGGGAGAAGAGCCCCCACCCAGAAAAAGAGCTGCCTCAGGCTTCCCTCTCACGCGGCGACGGGGTTCCGGCCCTCGTGCTGCCGCGGAGGGGGACGAGAAACACCCCTGAGGCAGACGTGGGCTCTGCGGAGCCCACGCTACAATGGTCTCCGGAGCGCAGAGGGAGGGAAGAACCAGAGAGGGCAGAAGGTGGTGCCCTCGAGGTAGATCCCTCCCCGAAGTGCAACGGGCCAAGTCCCGACCCAGCCGAGGGGGTTCCAGTCACCGAGGGGCTCGGGAGGAGCCCCGGAAGAACTACCGCCTCGGGCTTCCCTTTCCGGCGGCGACGAGGGCTCCGGCCCTTGCGCGGCCGTCGGGGGGGAAACGTCGCCCGAGGCGGTCCCGGTGACTGATGCGGAGGAAGGGGAAGGACCCGAAAGGGTGTATCCCCTTTCTCTAGGGGAGGGAGGGGAAGGGCCCGAGAGGGTGGATCCCCTTCCTTCGAGGAAAGAGGACGGGCCTGAGACCGTGCCTCGGACCTCAAAGGAGGGTCCCAGAGCGGGGACCAGACCATCGGGCTCGGCGGTGTACGCCGAGCGCCCGTCTGCGCCCCCGAAATCCAGGGTGCAGACGGTCCCCGCAGGGTCCCTCCGCCGGTCTCTCCGCCGCGTCCCTGGGGTGGGGCGCAGGGAGGACCGGTGAAGCTCAAAATAAGGCGCAACGCGCCACCCACCAACGGGAGTGCGTTGTGCTTTACCATCGCGAGGGGGCGATGGAGAGCTGAGGGAGAGGGAGGAGGATACCGAGTCCACGGGCAGCGTGGGCTCGGAGGTTCCGTCCGTCTCTCTCCCAGACATCCCTGTGGTGGAGCTCCACGAATTCTTGGAGGCCACTGTCCACCGCAGGGACAAGGTAATGCTGGCCCTGGACAAATGGGGGGACTTCCAGAGGATCTTACAGTCTGTGAGGTCCTTCCTCAGGGCCAGCCACGCCAGTAAAACTTCGGGCTCGAACGTGCACATTCGGGCCCGTAAGTTACACGACCAGTTGGTGAGCTTCGGGAGAACTCAGGATCTCCCGTGAGCGTCGCCGACAACTCCTGACAGAAGATCATGTATCACATCGGTACTGTGAACGTCAACGGGTGTAGGGACCCTTTCCGCAGGGCCCAGGTAATCTCCTACCTGAAAAAGGGGTTACTCTGTGTGCTTCCTGCAGGAAACCCACACGACCCCAGAGGCGGAAGCCAACTGGCTTCTGGAGTGGGGGGGGAGAGTGTCGTTCAGCCATCTCACCGCCACCTCTTGTGGGGTGGCGACGCTCTTCTCCGGTCCTTTCTTCCCACGGTACTCGATGTGGTAGACGTCGTGCCGGGCCGTCTGTTACACCACCGGATCCGGGACGGCGACAGTATCGTTCACCTGGTGAACGTGTACGCGCCGTCCACGGGTCCGGGCGAGGGTCCAGTTCTTTCGCCAGATGTCGACCTATATGAACAACATCAGCGCCGACGAGTGCGTGGTCCTCGGGGTGATTTCAACTGCACCCTCGAGGCCGCGGACAGGGTGGGGGCGAGAGCACTACCCTCTCGTCGGCAGCACTGAGAGAGCTGACCGCTCGGCTCTCTCTGGTCGACATCTGGCGTTGGCATCACCCGGACGTCCCCGCCTTCACCTTCACCAGGGTGAGGGAGGGGCGGGTGTCTCAGTCCCGGATCGACAGGCTCTACGTCACCAGGAGCCACGCTCACTGCGCTCGCTCCTCCGACATAAGGCCGGCGCCGTTCACGGACCACAACCTGGTGGCCGTGGCGGTGGCCCCGGTGCCAGTCGGGCACGCCTCCGCCTACTGGCACTTTAACAACGCCTTGTTGGAGGACGAGCGCTTTGAGCAGTCGTTCCGGGACTTTTGGACGGTCTGGCACGGCCGACGATCTCGCTTCCCCACGTGGCGCCAGTGGTGGGACGTGGGAAAGCGCAGATCAAGATCTTCTGTCAGGAGTACACGAGGGCGCGAGCAGGCGGAGGGACTCACGGATCGAGCGGCTGGAAAGGGAGCTGCTCGATCTGGAGAGCCGCCTGGCTCGCGGGGCCAACTCGAGCAGAGCGCGACGAGGAGAAGAAGTGCACCCTGCGGGACCTGCAGCTCCAGCGGTCCCGGGGGGCCTACGTGCGCTCGCGGATCCAGTTCCTTCGGGAGATGGACCGCGGCTCACACTTCTTCTACGCGTTGGAGAAAAAGAAGGGAGACCGCAGGAACATCACCTGCCTTCTGGCAGACGACGGCTCCCTTCTGACGGATCCGGAGAGCGTGAACGAGAGGGCCCGAGCCTTTACTCGGACCTCTTCTCTCCGGATCCCGTCGACTCCGACGCGTGCAGGGTTCTTTGGGACGGGCTTCCCACGGTCGGCGAGGGCGTCAGGGAAGAGTTCGAGGGCCGACTGACCCTGGCCGAGCTCTCTGACGCTCTTAGTCTGATGCCCTACAACAAATCGCCGGGCATCGACGGGCTGACCGTGGAGTTCTTCAGAAAGTTTTGGGACTTGCTGGGGCCCGCTTTGCGCTGGTCCTGGCGGAAGCCTACGAGACCGGGAGATGCCCTTTCGATGAGGCGGGCGGTGATCACGCTCCTGCCCAAGAAAGGGGATCTCCGCTGCCTTAAGAACTGGCGCCCGGTCTCGCTGCTGTGCACGGACTACAAAATCGTGGCCAAGGCCGCCTCCCTGAGGCTCAAGTCCGTGCTGGCAGACGTGGTCCACCCCGACCAGTCCTACACGGTCCCGAACCGGACGATCTTCGACAACATCTTCCTGGTTCGGGACCTGCTGCACTACTGCAGGAGGACCGGTCGGTCGGTCGCCTTCTTGTCTCTCGACCAAGAGAAGGCGTTCGACCGGGTGGATCACGAGTATCTCTTTGGAACCCTGCGAGCATTCGGATTCGGGCCGAAGTTCGTCGGCCTCTTCCGAATGCTGTACGCCTCTGCCGAGTGCCTTTTGAAGGTGAACTGGTCCCTGACCGCACCCCTCGCGTTCAGGAGAGGAGTACGTCAAGGCTGCCCTCTGTCCGGACAACTGTAGCGCTGTGCATCGAGCCCTTCCTCTGCCTCCTTCGCAGGAGGCTCACGGGATGGCGCTCGGCGCGCGGACACGAGGGTGGTCCTGTCGGCTTACGCCGACGACGTGCTCCTAGTGGCCTCCGATCCGGTCGATCTGGAGAGGATGCGGAGCTGCCAGAGCGTTTACTCTGCCGCGTCCTCTGCCAGGATCAACTGGACCAAATGCTCCGGGTTGTTAGTAGGCCCCTGGCGGGTGGACTCCCTCCTGCCGCGCTCCAGCAATTCCAGTGGAGCGGACAGCTTCAAATACCTGGGAGTCCACCTGAGCCCCGCTGGAGACCTCGGTCGCAGCCAACTGGGTGGAGTTGGAGGACAAGGTTGCTGCGAGACTGAGGTCGTGGTCGGGTCTGCTGAAAGTGCTTTCCTTCAGGGGCAGGGCTCTGGTCATCAACCAGCTGGTGGCGTCGATGCTCTGGCATCGACTCACCGTCCTGAGCCCGCCCCCTGAGTTTGTGGCCAGGGTCCAGAGGAAGCTGACGGACTTCTTCTGGGCCGGAAAGCACTGGGTCTCTGCGGGGGTGCTGAGCCTCCCTCTGGCCGAGGGAGGACAAGGGTTGGTGTGCATCAGGACTCAGGTGCACACCTTCCGCCTCCAGACCCTGCAGAGATACCTGTACGCAGACCCGGCCCCGCAGTGGTGCACGCTGGCCTCCCTCCTCCTGCGCCAGCTGCACCACTTGGGCTACGACCGGCAGCTGTTCTGGCTCAACCTCCCGGGGATCCGTCTCCCCGAGCTGCCGGTCTTTTACAGGGACCTGCTCAAGACCCGGAGCATGTTCGAAATCGGCCGAGACGCGGTTCCGACCGAGGGGGAGGAATTCCTTCTGGAGCCCCTGCTGCACAACCCCCACCTAGGTGCGCAGGCGTTGGAATCCCCTGCGGTGCGGAGCCTGTTGATCTCGGCCCAGGTGACCAGAGTCTGGGATCTCCTGGATCACCAACGCTCGGCGTGGCTGACTCCCGAGTCGCTGGTCGCCAGGGCGACTCGGGGGACCCTCAGAACGGCCCGCCGAGCGATCCGGGAGTGCAAAGCAGCTTTGCACCCAGACTCTGTCAGGTACCTCGAGGGGGTCCTCAGGACCGGGAGCCATCGTCCCTCCCTACCCCGGCTCTCCGGTCCTGCTGATAAGACCAAAGGACAGGGCTCCCCTCAGCCTCCCTCGAGAATCACCTGAGCAGGATCTCGCAGTTCTCCTCGACCCCCTTCGTTCCGTGTCGAGGAGGACCCTGTACGCGATGACGCTCCACACCCTCCACTTCCTCGCCCTCGTCTCCCGCCGAGACACCGCTTGGCGGGAGCCCCTCCAACCCCGGAGGGCGAGAGTCCCCAGTGGGAGGCCTTGTACTCCCCGCTGGTCCCCAGAGGTGCTGGGGACCTGGGATGGAGGGTACTACATGGAGCGCTCGCGTCAGGAGAGGTCCTGCGTCACTTCACCGACTCGGACCCCGCATGCCCTTTCTGCGGTCAGTCCGAGTCGGTGTTCCACATTTATTTTCTTTGCGCCAGGCTGCAGCCGTTCTTTTTGTTCTTGAAGAACCTCCTGCTGCAGTTCTGGCTGCATTTTTCCCCCACCCTTTTTATTTTTGGGCACCCTGTTCGTGGCTCCAGCAAGAAGAGAGACCTCCTGGTGAATCTGCTCCTGGCTCTTGGCAAACTTACCATCTACAAGACCAGGAAGCGTAAGATCACCGGGGAGGGTCTCTTTGACTGCGGGGCCATGTTCAGGGCCCTCCTCCGTTCCCGGGTGGCGTTAGAGCACGCCGACGCGGAGTCCACTGGCGACATGACGGCTTTTGTCGACCAGTGGGCTCTGGGTGGCGTGCTCTGTACCACCCCCCCCTTTGTTTTGAATTTTTAATTTTGAAAAAAACTGGGTTAATTAATGGCGGTTTTGTTGGCACCCCTTTTGATTAGGGGGTGCCAAACTGAATCTTTGCACCGGCTGCCTTTGGGCAGCTGGTGCGTCGGCTGCCAATAGGCAGCCGGCGCAGTTTTTTACCGGCTTTTAAATAGGCTGTACCCTTCAGCAAGGTTGACCTAGATTGCTCCAGTAAAAAACTTAACTGTATAAATGGGTATGTATGTAAAAAATAATGTGATATCTGTATAATGTGATATCTTGTAACAATTGTAAGTCGCCCTGGATAAGGGCGTCTGCTAAGAAATAATAATAATGTTGACATTTTTATCTACAGAAACACTGTTTAGATAATTGTTACTATTAAGGCGTAGTAATATTAATAGATCACGTAAGTAAGTTGGTCTACGATGTCATAGCCATGCGGAAAGACAATTATTACCGCACAGTCATGTGATCTTGTTCAGCCAATCACAGCACTTAATTTATCCAAGTAATTTTATAAGGTATAAACCACGACGGGCCGTGCGGTTCCCATGATGTATACCACGCCTGGGGTATATCATCGGTACCGCATGGCTCGAAGTGGTTTATACCGCTTATAGCACTGCTAACTGTCATTTGTAGGAAGAAAAATAATTAAAATAATTAAAACACATTTAAATTAATACAAAACCAGAAACTTTTATTGTGTATACATCCACAGTGTAATATAGTCCCAAATTTAATTTAATTTAATTTGTTGTTTGCAAATTAAATACATTGCACACGTTAGTTTATTGTGAATTTCTGCAACTGGAGACTGAATACTGGTCCTCAGTTGAACTTCTTGCACTGGCATAAAAGGCCCTTATGATGTTGAGATTTTTTGGACTTATTTCCATAAAATGAGCATATTTTTTTCTTTAACTACATTAACCAGCCCATGCTGTAGTTTTTTGTTTGTTTTTTTGTGTGTGTTTTTTTCAATCTTTGTTTTCTTCTATTTCATTTAGCTGTAAAATGCCTGTACTAATAACAATGACAGTTTGGTATGGAATTTAGAATGTAGTGGTGCGTAGTGATTTATTCATGTGAAGCGGCTCATTAGTATGCAAGCCATGCTGTACGCTATATATACGCATGGTCATGTGATGCTGTTTAACCAATCAGAGGTTGTTATTTTTCCAAGCCGTGTTATAAAGATGAATAATCACTCTTGATCTCTCACTTTTTAAAAAAAATCATAGCACTTTTGAAAGGACATAAAAGTGGCTTTAGTTGACACAGTTTTTAAAAAAACATTTAGCATAAAACAGTAATGAAAACTGTATTTTATATACAGTACTGTGCAAAAGTTTTAGACAGGTGTGAAAAAATGCTGTAAAGTAAGAATGCTTTCAAAAATAGACATGTTAATAGATTATATTTATCAATTAACTAAATGCAAAGTGAGTGAACAGAAGAAAAATCTAAATCAAATCCATATTTGGTGTGACAACCCTTTGCCTTCAAAACAGCATCAAGCATCAATTCTTCTAGGTACACTTGCACAAAGTCAGGGATTTTGTAGGCATATAGTCAGGTGTATGATTAAACAATTATACCAAACAGGTGCTAATGATCATCAATTCAATATGTAGGTTGAAACACAATCATTAACTGAAACAGAAACAGCTGTGTAGGAGGAATAAAACTGGGTGAGGAACAGCCAAACTCAGCTAACAAGGTGAGGTTGCTGAAGACAGTTTACTGTCAAAAGTCATACACCATGGCAAGACTGAGCACAGCAACAAGACACAAGGTAGTTATACTGCATCAGCAAGGTCTCTCCCAGGCAGAAATTTCAAGGCAGACAGGGGTTTCCAGATGTGCTGTCCAAGCTCTTTTGAAGAAGCACAAAGAAACGGGCAACGTTGAGGACCGTAGACGCAGTGGTCGGCCAAGGAAACTTACTGCAGCAGATGAAAGACACATCATGCTTACTTCCCTTCGCAATCGGAAGATGTCCAGCAGTGCCATCAGCTTAGAACTGGCAGAAAACAGTGGGACCCTGGTACACCCATCTACTGTCCGGAGAAGTCTGGTCAGAAATGGCCTTCATGGAAGACTTGCGGCCAAAAAGCCATACCTCCGACGTGGAAACAAGGCCAAGCGACTCAATTATGCACGAAAACACAGGAACTGGGGTGCAGAAAAATGGCAGCAGGTGCTCTGGACTGATGAGTCAAAATTTGAAATATTTGGCTGTAGCAGAAGGCAGTTTGTTCACCGAAGGGCTGGAGAGCGTACACGAATGAGTGTCTGCAGGCAACAGTGAAGCATGGTGGAGGTTCCTTGCAAGTTTGGGGCTGCATTTCTGCAAATGGAGTTGGCGATTTGGTCAGAATTAATGGTCTCCTCAATGCTGAGAAGTACAGGCAGATACTTATCCATCATGCAATACCATCAGGGAGGCATCTGATTGGCCCTAAATTTATTCTGCAGCATGACAACGACCCCAAACATACAGCGAAAGTCATTAAGAACTATCTTCAGCGTAAAGAAGAACAAGGAGTCCTGGAAGTGATGGTATGGCCCCACAGAGCCCTGATCTCAACATCATCGAGTCTGTCTGGGATTACATGAAGAGAGAGAAGCAACTGAGGCTGCCTAAATCCACAGAAGAACTGTGGTTAGTTCTCCAAGATGTTTGGGCCAAGCTACCTGCCGAGTTCCTTCAAAAACTGTGTGCAAGTGTACCTAGAAGAATTGATGCTGTTTTGAAGGCAAAGGGTGGTCACACCAAATATTGATTTGATGTAGATTTTTCTTCTGTTCACTCACTTTGCATTTTGTTAATTGATAAATATAAACTATTAACATGTCTATTTTTGAAAGCATTCTTACTTTATAGCATTTTTTGACACCTGCCTAAAACTTTTGCACAGTACTGTACATAAATTATTATTTGAGTTGTTGCTTACAATTTATTATAATTTTTTTTAAGTACAGTAATATATTGTAAGTACACACTTCTGCCAAAACAGGATAGTATAATAATAGTACATACTATTTTAGCACAAGTATACTTGAAGTATGAAGTGGTATTATTTGAAATAAGTTCTATTTTAAATTAAATGTTGGATGCATTCCAATAACTATCTAACACATTTCCTTTGTTCTCACATTGTAACTTTTATTGTAGTTTTATCTCAAAGAAGCAGGGCTTGAGGTAGCTGTGCTTGAGTTTAGTTTTCCAATAAAACAAACCGTACTCTTAAAATTAGAGATTACTATAGTAAGGTCATTTAATCCAATCACATAAGGATTGGGTATTAAACTTGAAATGTAAGCATCCCTTAACTAGAGTATGGACTCTGCTACTCTACGCATTAATCAGCTGTTTGACACACCTTGAAATTCTGAGGGAGTTAAAGAGTGGAATGTGTATCCTGAAACATGTCCCATGAGTTTTTGCTCTTGTGTACGCAGTTTTATAAAGCACTGGTACTGTAATTTGTCACTGCGTTTGTTTGGACCTTGGTCTGTAAAATGAAGGGCAGTGGTTAGTGAATTAGTTTTTGTTTTTAAAAAAACCATGATTCTACTTTGAGAGGAAAATAACTAACTTTAGTTGTACCGCTTTTAAAAATATATTTTGATACATTATTATTAGTATTGAAATACTTTCTAAATAGGAAACATTGACAAAGATGTTGAAAAAATGATGTTCCATCTGTAGTCGTATTTGAAATCCTACAGATGTTGGCCCCATTCCAATAACTGTCTCACATATTTCCTTTGTTCTCACTTTGCAAGTTAACAGTTTTCTATGACAGTTTATATTGTAAGAACACACTTCTGCCAAAATAATAGTACATGCTATTTTAGCACAAGTATACTTGAAGTATGAAGGAGTATTATCTGAAATAAGTTGTATTTTAAATAAAATGTTGGCCCCATTCCAATGACTGTCTGTGACAGGCTGACCGAGGTAAGGAGACTCAAAGTCAGGATGTGCAGGGAAAATAAAAGACTTTTAATTAAACAAAATACACAAAACAAAAGGCACAATGGCCAACCAAAAAGACAAACACAAAAACAGGCATTAAACAAACTATACCAAAACAAACCACTCACTCTCTCACACAGGTCTTCTCCCTCTCACAAACACTCACCAACTAACATACCCAACCACTCCCTTTTATACAGGTGCCTGGGTTAATTGGGCAATTCGCACCTCATTAGCCCAGGCACATTCCCACATTCCTCACACAAACTCACTCACTCACTGAACCACACCCCAAACTCACTCATATTCACTCTAAAACAATACAAAAACACAAAACCACCACAAAATAGGCTGCACCCCATCACACACCTCCCTCCTTGTGCAGCACAACATGGCCTAAATGGCCACCTCCCCTTAAAGTCCCAAAATAGTCTCTTCTGGTGCTGGGGAGAAGGCAGAGGCTTCCCTGGCCCACAAGCAGTCCGGTGGTCCCAAGCAAAGATAGTCCGGCAGCCCCAGGCCATAACAGCGGACCCTCAGGAGGCGGCAGTGGCAGCGAACCCTCGAGGAGGCAACAGCGGACCCTCGGGAGGCGACGCGGCAGTGGACCCTTGGAAGGGAAACTTCGGGAGGAGCCCCTGGCCATGAAGGCGGCAGCGGGAGCTCCACTTCTCCCTCGTACTTTGTAACTGGTGACTCCCCAGCCGATGCGGAGCACCAGGCAACCCCAGGCGAAGCAGGACCCTTGGTGACCCCAGGCGAAGCAGGACCCTCGGCGACCCCAGGCGAAGCAGGACAGGCAGCAACCCTATAAGAAACAAATGCGGAACAGCAGGCAACCCCAGGCGATGCGGAGCAGCAGGCAACCCCAGGCGATGCGGAGCAGCAGGCAACCCCAGGCAATCCAGGCGTGGTATCCCTGAGCCGGAGTGGCTGTGGCATCCTTGGCGGTGAGAGGCAGGCATCCTTGGGCGGTGCGAGGCAGGCATCCTTGGCGTGGCCAACAGTGCAGGAACCTCCGGCCAGGTGGCAGCAGCCAGAGTTCCTCTTAAGCTGTTGGCAACAGGAGGTAGAGCCCGCTCCAGCTCCTCTAATGGCGGGAGCAGGAACAGCAGCTCGTCTCCCTCTGGTGGCGGAGGCGGGAACAGCAGTTCGTCTCCCTCTGGTGGCGGAGGCGGGAACAGCAGCACATCTCCCTCTGGTGGCGCTGCTGGCTCCTCCGACAGCGGGGTTAGAGCTGTTGGCACTGCCGGCTCCTCCGACAGCGGGGTTAGGGCTAGTGGCGCTGCCGGCTCCTCCGATAGCGGAGGTAGGGCTGGTGGCGCTGCCGGCTCCTCCGACAGCGGGGGTAGGGCTGGTGGCGCTGCCGGCTCCTCCGACAGCGGGGGTAGGGCTGGTTTGCGCCGTGCTCCCTTCAGCAGCATAAATAGAGGCTGCTGGGGGACACCAGCATCCTGCCCTTCTCCCCCCCAGAAAAATTCAGGGGGTTGAGCCTGTAACTCCTCCCCTTCTGGCCCTGGAGATGGCAGTAATGGCTCCTCCCCCTCTAGCTCTCGGGACGGCAGCAGCAGGTGAACCAGCAGGCATGCTCCCTCTGCTGGTGGCGGCAATGGAGGAAGAGACAGCAGGTAATCTTCCCCTGCTGGTGGAGGTGGCACCAGCAGGTATTCTCCCTCTGCTGGTGGCGGTGGGAGCGACGGGTAGTCCTCCCACAACGGTGGAGGCGGGAGCCACAGGCAGTCCTCCCACTCCGGTGGATGTGGGAACAGCAGGTAATCTTCCCCTGCTGGTGGAGGTGGCACCGACTCCTCCCTCTCGGGCCGTGGACGCACCGACTCCTCCCTCTCGGGCCGTGGACGCACCGACTCCTCCCTCTCGGGCCGTGGACACACCGACTCCTCCCTCTCGGGCTGTGGACGCACCGACTCCTCCCTCTCGGGCCGTGGACGCACCGACTCCTCCCTCTCGGGCTGTGGACGTTCGGGCTCCTCCCTCTCGGGCTGTGGACGTTCGGGCTCCTCCCACTTGGGCTGTGGACGTTCGGGCTCCTCCCACTCGGGCTGTGGACGTTCGGGCTCCTCATTGTACCGGAAGGGACAGGCGGCAAACTGATGTTGCTGGTTACAGAGGGGGCACAACAGTGGTGACCTACAGCTCCTCGGGTGCCTGGCCCTGATGTACTCCTCCTCCTCCTCCCTGTCCCTCGCTTCCCGGTCCTTCTTCCACCTCATCCTCTCTTCCTTTTTTCCCTTTTTTTTTTTTTTTTTTTTTTTTTTAAACAAAACAAACAAAAAAATCCTGCACTCCTGCTCCAAGTCTCCAGAGGCACTTTTCCACTTCTGACACCACCTGTGACAGGCTGACCGAGGTAAGGAGACTCAAAGTCAGGATGTGCAGGGAAAATAAAAGACTTTTAATTAAACAAAATACACAAAACAAAAGGCACAATGGCCAACCAAAAGACAAACACAAAACAGGCATTAAACAAACTATACCAAAACAAACCACTCACTCTCTCACACAGGTCTTCTCCCTCTCACAAACACTCACCAACTAACATACCCAACCACTCCCTTTTATACAGGTGCCTGGGCTAATTGGGCAATTCGCACCTCATTAGCCCAGGCACATTCCACACATTCCTCACACAAACTCACTCACTCACTGAACCACACCCCAAACTCACTCATATTCACTCTAAAACAATACAAAAAACACAAAACCACCACAAAATAGGCTGCACCCCATCACACTGTCTCACATATTTCCTTTGTTCTCATGCTGCAAGTAAACAGTTTTCTATATCAGGGAGGTGGGGCTTGAGGTAGCTGTGCTTGAGTTTCATTTTCCAATAAAACAAAACTTACTTTTTAAATTAGAGGAAATCACAAGGTCATTTAAAACCAGTCACATAAGGTTAAGTTTAAAATGTAACTTCCCTTAACTAGAGTGTGGATTCTTACACTCAATATGTTTAAGGTGTTTATAAAGACCTTGAAATGCTTTTAGTTAAATGTGCTCTTAATCTAGGACTGAAGACAGTTACTATATATATACACTCTTTCTAGAGCAGCAATATCCTTTTTGTAACGAGGTGACCAGAACTGAACACAATATTCTAGGTGAGGTCTTGCTAATGCATTGTAAAGTTTTAACATTACTTCCCTTGATTTAAATTCAACACTTCTCACAATATATCCGAGCATCTTGTTGGCCTTTCTTATTGCTTCCCCACATTGTCTAGATGAAGACATTTCTGAGTCAACATAATCTCCTAGGTCTTTTTCATAGTTCCCTTCTTCAATTTCAGTATCTCCCGTATGATATTTATAATGCACATTTTTATTGCCTGCATGCAATACTTTACACTTTTCTCTATTAAATTTAATTTGCCATGTGTCTGCCCAGTTCTGAATGCTGTCTAGATCATTTTGAATGACCTTTGCTGCTGCAACAGTGTTTCCCACTCCTCCTATTTTTGTGTCGTCTGCAAATTTAACGAGTTTGCTTACTATACCAGAATCTAAATCATTAATGTAGATTAGGAATAGCAGAGGACCTAATACTGATCCCTGTGGTACACCACTGGTTACCTTGCTCCATTTTGAGGTTTCTCCTCTAATCAGTACTTTCTGTTTTCTACATGTTAACCACTCCCTAATCCATGTGCATGCATTTCCTTGCTTTTAGTTTAAACTTGCTCTTAATCTAGGACTGAAGACAGTTACTAACGTATATATATATATATATATACATATTTTTTGTGAAGAAAGAGCAGTGACGCCTTTAAGGAATGGTGTCGCTGGGGGAAAAACTGCACACCACAGAAACCTCAGCGTCAATTGGTAGGGCGGGGTTATACAGTTTAAAAGGAAGCAGAGCAGAGCAGAACAATCAGGGGTTGTGTAATTGTGGGGAACACCACCCGATTGTCCTGCCTGCGCAAGCCTTGGGGATTTTTCCTGTGTCTTGGGAAAGCGATAGTAAGTGCTTTACATTCCAGTAGTAGTTATTTCGTGAAAGTTTAGTTTAGCGCATTTTACCTCTTGGTGAGGCAGCCTTTTGTTTTGGTTTGTTTTGTTTTGCTGTGGCGATTTGTTTAAATTACTGTGTTTACTGCTGCCTACGCCGTTGCTAGTAGGTGACCCGCGGGGTTAGCCTGGGTGCCTGTGTGGCGCAGTCACGGTAAATTATACTGTTCTACCAAGTGCGTTACTTCTATGACCGGGACTGGTTAAGAGACTGTTTGGTTACTAGCTGCAGGAGCAGCGATCTGCACATCGGTGTGGGAAGTGTTTATAATTCAAGAAACTGAAAACACAAGACCGTGGTATTGGGACATTGTTTATTACTGTCTGAAGGTGGCTCTTTTAAAACAGTCACTGCAGTGAGAGTACAAGTGTCACGTCATTCCTCTTAAGGGAATTCAGCATTCATCCATATATATCCTGGGACCCGGCTGTAGTAGGAACGCTTCTACATATCTTGGACTTCCCTTGCTTGTGTTCAGGGCTCACTCCTCCAGAGGGTGCCGCTGT
The DNA here is from genome assembly GCA_030684275.1 of Acipenser oxyrinchus oxyrinchus. Classification (NCBI taxonomy): domain Eukaryota; kingdom Metazoa; phylum Chordata; class Actinopteri; order Acipenseriformes; family Acipenseridae; genus Acipenser; species Acipenser oxyrinchus. Next base: position 11,542 of record JAGXEW010001202.1, on the reverse strand, counting down.
TCTCTGTTTCTCTGTGTTCCAGGAGATAATCAACCGAAGGAGCTCAACCTCTACTTACCTGTGTTCCTGGCTAACTTCACCAGAGAAAGCCCTCCTCTGCTTACCTGTGTTCCCGAATCACTCCACCAGAGGGAGCCCAACCTCTACTCACCTGTGTTCCCAACTCACTCCACCAGAGGGAGCCCAACCTCTACTTACCTGTGTTCCTGGCTCACTCCACCAGAGGGAGCCCAACCACTATTCACCTGTGTTCCTGGCTCACTCCACCAGAGGGAGCCCAACCTCTACTCACCTGTCTTGCGGAATCGGGACATTCTACAGGCAAAGCCTGTCACAGCTTGGTCGTCTCTCAGTAGCATAGAGAGGGGAGAAGAAGTGAGGTAGTTAGTGGCCCGTACAGGGCGAACAAACGCTTTTGATTAAGTGTAATCTTGTGTAAATATTGTAAATAAAACTACTCACCTGAATATGTAACGAGTTCACTCCAGTCTGCGGGGAAGAAAAATACTGGTGTCCAGTAGCACTACACTACCAATCTTTTACTATATATATACATATATATATATATATATACATGCTCTTAGTTAAACTTGTAACGATCACGCCCCGATTACAGGTGAGGTCGTACGGGTTCGGGTAGCGCAGCCGCTGACACCACCTTTGACGCCCAGTAAGGTCTGGATATATTAAATATAAGAATGAAGGAACTTGGCTGCTCAAAGAATGCCAACTACACACAAAAGGTAAAAATCAATAATCTTTATTTAAAATCTGCGATCGCATAGCTTTAAAATATATTTATCAATAATCACAAACAGTAGCAGCAATACAAAGTGATGTTGTGCAATCAAGTCTCAGTATAGGGGAGTGTGGCAAAGTGGATGCAGGTGCAGGGGTGATGCAGTGCGGTAATGAAACACACAGAGATTTGTAATCCTGTTTGGAAAGGACTTTATTTCTTTTTTATCCAGGTCCCCTGGCAATACACAACAATGTGTACTGCACAGGGTAGACACTAACGGGATTACAGTCCCAAATAATAAACACAATATCCGCCCCACAATAATACTAACATGGTCACCAGTCCTGGATGCGTGCAGCAGTGCTCGTGGTGGATGATACAAGTTTATTTAGTGACAGTGGTGAAGTGATGTTCCGGCTTAGTGCTGGCCCTCTGCAACAGCTTCGGAAACGTGTTTAGCCATCTAGTAATTTAACAAACAAAGACAATTAAAAACAAAGAAAACACAACACTCACAATACTGTTTCTCACAGGGTCTCTCACATTCCTTCTCGGTTCTATTCAAAATAAATCAATGCGAAGGAACAGATTACGATTCTCCGTCCCCTTTTATGCCGTCACACATGACCCCTTGGTAAACAAGTGAAACCGCCTCTCCAATCTCCTGCTGCCACGTCGTTTCCCTTCCGGGTGTGAATGTGTTATTGCAACGGAGTCTCGCCCCCTTCCAGACTGGTAGACTTCCCTTGAACCCAGGGAAAGAACTGTCAGACCAGCCCGTCCAAGGAACTCTGTTCTCGCTACTTAGCGCCCTCACAGGTCGGGAGGGAGATTTACAACCAAGAATCATTGTATTTCTGACACAGGGAGGTTAAGCGCACACAATAGGTGTGGGCACACATAGCAAGGTTTTAACAGGGGAACAAATCACAACTAATAATATAAGAAAACTCAGGACTAAAGTGCTTGTTATATAAACCAAACTGTAACTTAGATAAGCAAAACCACACACACACTACAAACTCAAAACATAACAGAAATCATTGTGCAATACAAAATAACAACTCAAATAATAAATCTCAATAATAAAGTACAAAACTCACACACACACACACACACACACCTGCAAACCCCTGTAGGCTGTGCCAACTCCAAAGTCAGCAATTAACACGCCCTCCCTCTAGTTCTGATAGTATGCTGCAAACGAACTGCAGTAATACAGATTATAAACATAACCCCAAGATGTCCCTCCCCATTAAACTAGGGTAAAATATATGGCTAGTGTTTAAAAATACAATTAGCAAGCAGTACTATTTGAGGGAGAATGTCAGAACACCACTACAGGAAGAGAGAGAGGTTTTGCCTTACTGAAGTGATTGCACTGTTGCCGTCTGAACTTCAGCTGCAAACGATCCGCTAAGACTGCCGATTAAGTCAGAATTTACTTTCGCCCCTCTGGACGCTCCAAACTGCAAGCGTCCCGATTCCAAACTTTCTATATGCCGTGCACTATAACACGGGTCTCACAGCCCCCTTTTCTCTGTGTCTACCAGGTGCGCTCAACACACCGCTCCATTTCCTCCAACACCGCTCCCATTCCTCCAACACCATTCCCGTTCCTCCACAACACTCTCCAACACCACTCCCGTTCCTCCACACCACTCTCCAACACCACTCCCGTTCCTACACACCACTCTCCAACACCACTCCCGTTCCTCCACACCACTCTCCAACACCACTCCCGTTCTTCCAACACCACTCCCATTCCTCCAACACCATTTCCATTCCTCCACACAACTCTCCAACACCACTCCCATTCCTCCAACACCATTTCCATTCCTCCACACCACTCTCCAACACCACTCCCATTCCTCCACACCACTCTCCAACACCACTCCCATTACTCCACACCACTCTCCAACACCACTCCCGTTCCTCCACACCACTCTCCAACACCACTCCCATTCCTCCAACACCACTCCATTCCTCCAACACCATTCCCATTCCTCCACACCACTCTCCAATACCACTCCCATTCCTCCAACACCATTCCCATTCCTCCACACCACTCCCGTTCCTCCACACCACTCTCCAACACCACTCCCGTTCTTCCACACCACTCCCCAACACCATTCCCATTCCTCCACACCACTCTCCAACACCACTCCCGTTCCTCCACACCACTCTCCAACACCACTCCCGTTCCTCCAACACCACTCCCATTCCTCCAACACCATTTCCATTCCTCCACACCACTCTCCAACACCACTCCCATTCCTCCAACACCATTTTCATTCCTCTACACCACTCCCATTCCTCCACACCACTCTTCAACACCACTCTCGTTCCTCCACACCACTCTCCAACACCACTCCCGTTCCTCCACACCACTCTCCAACACCACTCCCGTTCCTCCACACCACTCTCCAACACCACTCCCATTCCTCCAACACCACTCCCATTCCTCCAACACCATTCCCATTCCTCCACACCACTCCCGTTCATCCAACACCATTTCCATTCCTCCACACCACTCTCCAACACCACTCCCATTCCTCCAACACCATTTTCATTCCTCCACACCACTCTCCAACACCACTCCCATTCCTCCACACCACTCTTCAACACCACTCCCATTCCTCCACACCACTCTCCAACACCACTCCCGTTCCTCCACACCACTCTCCAACACCACTCCCATTCCTCCACACCACTCTCCAACACCACTCCCATTCCTCCAACACCACTCCCATTCCTCCAACACCATTCCCATTCCTCCACACCACTCTCCAGTACCACTCCCGTTCTTCCAACACCATTCCCATTCCTCCACACCACTCCCGTTCCTCCACACCACTCACCAACACCACTCCCGTTCCTCCACACCACTCTCCAACACCACTCCCGTTCCTCCACACCACTCCAACACCACTCCCGTTCCTCCAACACCATTCCCATTCCTCCACACCAATCCCGTTCCTCCAACACCACTCTCGTTCCTCCACACCACTCCTGTTCCTCCACACCACTCTCCAACACCATTCCCATTCCTCCACACCACTCTCCAACACCACTCCCGTTCCTCCACACCACTCTCCAACACCACTCCCGTTCCTCCAACACCACTCCCATTCCTCCAACACCATTTCCATTCCTCCACACCACTCTCCAACACCACTCCCATTCCTCCAACACCATTTCCATTCCTTCACACCACTCTCGAACACCACTCCCATTCCTCCAACACCATTTCCATTCCTCCACACCACTCTCCAACACCACTCCCATTCCTCCACACCACTCTCCAACACCACTCCCATTCCTCCACACCACTCTCCAACTTCAGCTGCAAACGATCCGCTAAGACAGCCGATTAAGTCAGAATTTACTTTCGCCCCTCTGGACGCTCCAAACTGCAAGCGTCCCGATTCCAAACTTTCTATATGCCGTGCACTATAACACGGGTCTCACAGCCCCCTTTTCTCTGTGTCAACCGGGTGCGCTCAACACACCGCTCCATCTCCTCCAACACCGCTCCCATTCCTCCAACACCATTCCCATTCCTCCACAACACTCTCCAACACCACTCCCGTTCCTCCACACCACTCTCCAACACCACTCCCGTTCCTCCACACCACTCTCCAACACCATTCCCATTCCTCCACACCACTCTCCAACACCACTCCCGTTCTTCCAACACCACTCCCATTCCTCCAACACCATTTCCATTCCTCCACACCAGTCTCCAACACCACTCCCATTCCTCCAACACCATTTCCATTTCTCCACCCCACTCTCCAACACCACTCCCATTCCTCCACACCACTCTCCAACACCACTCCCATTCCTCCACACTACTCTCCAACACCACTCCCATTCCTCCACACCACTCTCCAACACCACTCCCATTCCTCCAACACCACTCCCATTCCTCCAACACCATTCCCATTCCTCCACACCACTCTCCAATATCACTCCCGTTCCTCCAACACCATTCCCATTCCTCCACACCACTCTCCAACACCACTCCCGTTCCTCCACACCACTCTCCAACACCACTCCCGTTCATCCACACCACTCCAACACCACTCCCGTTCCTCCACACCACTCTCCAACATCACTCCCGTTCCTCCACATCACTCTCCAACACCATTTCCATTTCTCCACACCACTCCCACTCCTCCACACCACTCTCCAACACCACTCCCATTCCTCCAACACCATTTCCATTCCTCCACACCACTCTCCAACACCACTCCCATTCCTCCACACCACTCTCCAACACCACTCCCGTTCCTCCAACACCATTCCCATTCCTCCACACTAATCCCGTTCCTCCAACACCACTCTCGTTCCTCCACACCACTCTCCAACATCACTCCCGTTCCTCCACACCACTCTCCAACATCACTCCCGTTCCTCCACACCACTCTCCAACATCACTCCCGTTCCTCCACACCACTCCCATTCCTCCAACAACACCACTCCCGTTCCTCCAACAACACCACTCCTGTTCCTCCAACAACACCACTCCCGTTCCTCCAACACCACTCCCATTCCTCCAACACCACCTCCCATTCCTCCAACACCACTCCCATTCCTCCAACACCATTTCCATTCCTCCACACCACTCTCCAACACCACTCCCATTCCTCCACACCACTCTTCAACACCACTCCCATTCCTCCACACCACTCTCCAACACCACTCCCGTTCCTCCACACAACTCTCCAACACCACTCCCGTTCCTACACACCACTCTCCAACACCACTCCCATTCCTCCAACACCACTCCCATTCCTCCAACACCATTCCCATTCCTCCACACCACTCTCCAGTACCACTCCCATTCTTCCAACACCATTCCCATTCCTCCACACCACTCCCGTTCCTCCACACCACTCTCCAACACCACTCCCGTTCCTCCACACCACTCTCCAACACCACTCCCATTCCTCCACACCACTCTCCAACACCACTCCCATTCCTCCAACACCACTCCCATTCCTCCAACACCATTCCCATTCCTCCACACCACTCTCCAATATCACTCCCGTTCCTCCAACACCATTCCCATTCCTCCACACTAATCCCGTTCCTCCAACACCACTCTCTGTTCCTCCACACCACTCCTCCAACATCACTCCCGTTCCTCCACTCCTCTCCAACATCACTCCCGTTCCTCCACACCACTCTCAACATCACTCCCGTTCCTCCACACTCCATTCCTCCAACAACACCACTCCCGTTCCTCCAACAACACCACTCCTGTTCCTCCAACAACACCACTCCCGTTCCTCCAACACCACTCCCATTCCTCCAACACCACTCCCATTCCTCCAACACCACTCCCATTCCTCCAACACCATTTCCATTCCTCCACACCACTCTCCAACACCACTCCCGTTCCTCCACACAACTCTCCAACACCACTCCCGTTCCTACACACTCACTCTCAACACCACTCCCATTCCTCCAACACCACTCCCATTCCTCCAACACCATTCCCATTCCTCCACACCACTCTCCAGTACCACTCCCATTCTTCCAACACCATTCCCATTCCTCCACACCACTCCCGTTCCTCCACACCACTCTCCAACACCACTCCCGTTCCTCCACACCACTCTCCCACACCACTCCCATTCCTCCACACCACTCTCCAACACCACTCCCATTCCTCCAACACCACTCCCATTCCTCCAACACCATTCCCATTCCTCCACACCACTCTCCAATATCACTCCCGTTCCTCCAACACCATTCCCATTCCTCCACACCACTCCCGTTCCTCCACACCACTCTCTAACACCACTCCCGTTCCTCCACACCACTCTCCAACACCACTCCCGTTCATCCACACCACTCCAACACCACTCCCGTTCCTCCACACCACTCTCCAACTTCAGCTGCAAATGATCCGCTAAGACAGCCGATTAAGTCAGAATTTACTTTCGCCCCTCTGGACGCTCCAAACTGCAAGCGTCCCGATTCCAAACTTTCTATATGCGTGCACTCATAACACGGGTCTCACAGCCCCCTTTTCTCTGTGTCTACCAGGTGCTCTCAACACACCGCTCCATTTCCTCCAACACCATTCCCATTCCTCCACACCACTCCCATTCCTCCACACCACTCTCCAACACCACTCCCGTTCCTCCACACCACTCTCCAACACCACTCCCGTTCCTCCACATCACTCTCCAACACCATTTCCATTTTCTCCACCTACTCCCTCCTCCACACCACTCTCCAACACCACTCCCATTCCTCCAACACCATTTCCATTCCTCCACACCACTCTCCAACACCACTCCCATTCCTCCACACCACTCTCCAACACCACTCCCGTTCCTCCAACACCATTCCCATTCCTCCACACCAATCCCGTTCCTCCAACACCACTCTCGTTCCTCCACACCACTCTCCAACATCACTCCCGTTCCTCCACACCACTCTCCAACATCACTCCCGTTCCTCCACACCACTCCCATTCCTCCAACAACACCACTCCCGTTCCTCCAACAACACCACTCCTGTTCCTCCAACACCACTCCTCCGTTCCTCCAACACCACTCCCATTCCTCCAACACCACTCCCATTCCTCCAACACCACTCCCATTCCTCCAACACCATTTCCATTCCTCCACACCACTCTCCAACACCACTCCCATTCCTCCACACCACTCCCGTTCCTCCAACACCATTCCCATTCCTCCACACCACTCCCCAACACCATTCCCGTTCCTCCACACCACTCTCCAACACCACTCCCGTTCCTCCAACACCATTTCCATTCCTCCACACCACTCTCCAACACCACTCCCATTCCTCCAACACCATTTCCATTCCTTCACACCACTCTCCAACACCACTCCCATTCCTCCAACACCATTTCCATTCCTCCACACCACTCCCCAACACCATTCCCGTTCCTCCACACCACTCTCCAACACCACTCCCATTCCTCCAACACCACTCTCCAACACCACTCTCCAACACCACTCCCGTTCCTCCAACACCACTCTCCAACACCACTCCCGTTCCTCCAACACCCCTCTCCAACACCACTCCCGTTCCTCCAACACCACTCTCCAACACCACTCCTGTTCCTCCACACCACTCTTTCTCCCATTTCCCCGTGCCTATATTTCTCCTCCTAACAAACAGGTAATTTACTTACTTGGTTAACAAATAACAAGACAATGAATATAAAACAGGTGACAAACATTACAAAGTTACTCTTAATTTAGGAATGAAGTGACAGTATATATTTTAGGAACAATTCAATAATTGATAATTTAATGTTTATCTGAGTTGATTAGTTCTCTTATTAATAATATTTAATTGACGTGTTACCAAGATTGAGGATTTACTATGACATATTCACACGCAGACACAAGGAATCAATAGTAGTATTTTATTAAGTACACAAATAATAAACAGAAATCGGGTCATCTTCTGTTCAGTGTTCCTGCCAGGAACCAAGGGGCCTTTTTTCTTAAGACAGAGCAGTTTGCTTTTTTCCTGAGACACAGCAGTTTCATTAATTAGTCCAGTTATATCATTAATACACGTTCATGTGTTTTCATATTCAGGGAATATGTCCCACAATATTGTAGTTATTCTTAACTCTATTGTGTGTTTTAGTTTTTTTTTGGTAATTCTAACTATTGTAAGTGGCCCTGAATAAGGGTGTCTGCCAATAAATAAATTATATAAACCTTGAAATGAAAACCAACCTTTTCCATGCATGAAGTCCATTCAATTAGTTCACATTCATGTGAACAACAGATGCTTCCCGTGGGTGTGGTTTACAGATTACCATTACCTATATGGTACCAGTATCCTGGGAGACAGTCAGCATGGTTTTAGGAAAGGGAGATCGTGTCTAACTAACCTGCTTGATTTTTTTGAGGATGCAACATTGACAATGGATAAATGCAAAGCATACTACATGGTTTATTTAGATTTCCAGAAAGCAGTAGGGATTTAAGGAAATGCATGTGTAGCGCCCCCCTCCAAAATACCGTTCGATAGTTAACCAAGGATAACCCCCTCGGTTATCCCTATAATTAAAATTGACTATTTTAACTTACCAATTAGGTAGAATTAATGACTACGCCAATTTGAAGCTAATATAACTCCAAATAAATAACAGGTTCTTTAAAAATCAAGAAAGCTCAGTGTGTAAAGTGAGGACAACAAGGTATAAAAACAAGAATTTTATTTAAACAAAATATCACAGCTTTTACCTATAGCAGCAGATTTTTAACCAAGAGCGATCCCATCAGACCCTAAGTACTAGGATACTTTAAACTAGATAACGTCACACCAACACTTCTAAGTAAAAAAAAAAGGATAATAATTTTCACAGCACAACTCCAAAAGTAAAATCTTAAACACTTTTAAATAACACCCTTCAAAACAAATAGTGGTTTCCACAAACACAATTCCAAACAATAAAATATCAAACCTTAAATAACACACTGTGACAGGCTGGCTGCAGGGAGGAACTCAGACCAGAACTAGAAACACACAGAGCAGACAGAGACTTGGGGTTTTGGTGAAGCTGAGCGCGTGATCGCGCTCAGCATTTAATAAACAAAATAACAGAACACAAAAAACAGGACACGGCACTTGCGCCAAAATAAATAGACGAACAAAAACGGACTATCAATTAAACAAACGGTGGACGGACAGACACACAAACACGGTGAGTAAATAAATAAACAAGTATCGTGCTGGTCCTACAGCACGCGATAGCAATTGTTAAATATTACTCTCCTTCTCTCTCTCCCGTTCTCCACTCAACGAACACACCACCCGAGTGAGTGAAAACATGCAGCTTTTATGCAGTTGTACCGAGACTTCGATTGCTAGTCAATCATTCAATTGGAATCTCGGTACAACTGCACGTGAATTAATTAAAGTGCAATTCCCGTGCTCACATATTATTACTTTAACCAGCACGTGAAGTGATTTGTGCCCTCCTCGTGCCTAAATACAAATCTACATTTTTAAATCACACGTGAAACACAGACCCGTTTATATCCCGTGTACCGATGACTATACCCCAACATTTACACACAACACGTAACATATAATACACAGGGGGCACTTTGCCACATATACCCCCTTGTGCAAAGCACACATGGCCTCAATGGCCACCTCCCCCTCAGTCCCAAAGTCCCGGAAGAGGGGAAGCAAGTTGTTTCTGGGGGTGGCCATGGTGGAATGTCCGGCACCCCCAATTCTTCGTGGCTGGCAGCTCCCTCTTCCGGGGCTTCAGCCACACTATCTCCTGCCGCGAAAGTGCAGCTGGGGAGCTGGTCTCCTGACCTCCCCTTCTTCATGGCCGGCAGTTCCCCTCCGTGGGGCTCCGACCACACAATCTCCGGCAGCGAAACTGCTGCGGGGAAGCTGGTCTCCTGACCTCCCCCCTTCTTCATGGCCGGCAGTTCCCCTCCGTGGGGCTCCGGCCACCCAATTCCGGCAGCGAAACTGCTGCAGGGGAGCTGGTCTCCTGACCTCCCCCTTTCTTTGTGGCCGCCAGCTCCCCTCCGTGGGGCTCCGGCCACCGTGTTTCCTGCCACGGAAATGCGGCTGGGGAGCTGGTCTCCTGACCTCCCCCTTTCTTCATGGCCGGCAGCTCCCTTCATGGAGCTCCGGCCACAGTGTAGCGACCCGAGGCAAAGCAGAGGCCCGGCGACCCCAGGCGAAGCAGGATCCCTGGCGACCCCAGGTGGCGGCAGCAGCAGCGGACCCTCGGGAGGCGACGGCAGCAGCAGCGGACCCTCGGGAGGCGGCGGCAGCAGCAGCGGACCCTCGGGAGGCGGCGGCAGCAGCAGCGGACCCTCGGGAGGCGGCGGCAGCAGCAGCGGACCCTCGGGAGGCGGCGGCAGCAGCAGCGGACCCTCGGGAGGCGAACTTCGGGAGGAGCCCCTGGCCATAGAGGCGGCAGCGGGAGCTCCACTTCTCCCTCGCACCCTGCACCCTGTGTGGAGCAAAGGCAGCCCCAGGCGATGCGGAGCGACAGGCAGCCCCAGGCGATGCGGAGCGGCTGGCAACCCCAGGCGATGCGGAGCGGCTGGCAACCCAGGCGATGCGGGCGGCTGGCAACCCCAGGCGATGCGGAGCGGCTGGCAACCCCAGGCGATGCGGAGCGGCTGGCAACCCCAGGCGATGCGAGGCAAGCATCCTTGAAGCGAAGCGAGGCAAGCATCCTTGGGCAAGCGAGGCAAGCATCCTTGGGCGAAGCGAGGCAGGCATCCTTGGGCGGCGAGGCAGGCATCCTTGGGCGAAGCGAGGCAGGCATCCTTGGGCGCAGCGAGGCAGGCATCCTTGGGCGAGCGAGGCAGGCATCCTTGGGCGGCGAGGCAGGCATCCTTGGGCGGCGAGGCAGGCATCCTTGGGCAGCGAGGCAGGCAGTCAGGACAAGCTGGGGTGCGGGTTTTGGCCCTCTTCTCGGCCACTGCGGCCGGGCGGTTCTTCCCATGCTTTCCTCAGCAGCCTATGCAAGGGCTGCTGAGGACCGCCAGCATCTAGTCCTGGTCCTTCTGGTGACGGGAGAGGCAGCTCCTGCTCCTCTCCTCGTGACGGTGGGGAAGTGATACCAGCAGGCATTCATCCTCTGCTGGTGGGGAAGTGATACCAGCAGGCATTCATCCTCTGCTGGTGGGGAAGTGATACCAGCAGGCATTCATCCTCTGCTGGTGGGGAAGTGATACCAGCAGGCATTCATCCTCTGCTGGTGGGGTTGGCGGAGGCAGAGGCAGCTCCTGCTGCTCTGCTCCTGCC